>JAPQRN010002067.1:0-10415 GCA_037367275.1 Coranthus polyacanthus | reverse complement strand
AATATTATGTTTAAATAGCCCTTCTTGAGTGAGTGACTTATTTTATTCTCCCATAGGTTTTGCATGTTTATACATAAACTTCCAGATTTTAGATTCAATAACCCCTCATTACATTAAAGAAATCTCTGAATCTAACAGCGGGGGGTCAGTTGTACAGGGAATATGTACATGTGTTTTATGATCCCATGCTGACTCATTTCCTCACAGTTTGATCTTATCTCTCTAACAGCGTGTCTTACTTCTACATCGGCCAGTGTCGCTTAGGCCTAATTAGGCTGACCATGTTCCGTTACTGTAAGCCGACGCCGTACCTTGCCGGGGTAAACACAGGGCTGTTCAAATGCATGCGCTGGAATGTGGAAAGATTTCAAGACGAGCCGCCGCAGCAGAAGGATAAAGAGCAGAGCGGAGAGAGTGACAACAACACGGAGTAGTGAGTCTGGCTAACTTAGAGCTCTTTAGTTAGCAGTTTTGACAGCAGATCAAACACACTTTTCCTCTGGTATCGCATCTGGTCTAACTGCTGTGTTGGTGTGTTTCATTTAGTTACTTCCTTTGTTACGAGGATATTCTTAACGTGCACGCAGAATCTGACAGTAACATCCAAGGTGTTGCTCATGGCAGTGTAGTGAGGATGTGGTCTATTGGCAAGTGGGTCCAGGTGGACCCTGACCCCGACACAGAGGACATATATGAATGGTAGGTGGACTTCTATCTATCTTTATCTATTTCTGTGTAGGTTTTAAATAATCTGTCAGACTCATGCATGTGTGTATGTGTTCCTGGGATCTGGCATACAGGATTCTGTGCGAGGTTCCCACAGCCAACTACCAGAGACTGTTGTTTCTAGGAAGTGATGAACCTTCTTGCTGCAGTGCTACAGACTGTCTGCAGCAGTTGCTGTTATCGCAGCAGACATCAGAGTGATGTGAGATACTGGGAGAGGAATCTGTGAGCATTTGAGCACAAATACCTTTTTGGGATTTACAACATGGTTCATACAGGATGTTGCACATGAATCCCTTAGATGCAGGGTCCAGTTATTTTGTGAGTCCAGTTAATGCCACGTTCTATGGCTGAACAGTTGGTTTTAAATATGTCTGGCACCTTAGAGCAATACTGCACCTCATATGACTTAATGCACTCAGGAACTATGGTATTAACAGGGTTTCACAACAGTTAAAGCTAGAAAGCCTTGTTTGTCATTGTACTATGTGAACAGTTCACAGTATAAAGATTTGACTCTCTCGGGTGATGTGAAATTACTTTTACAATGATGAGTGTGTTAACTGTTCTGTTTGCTGCCGTTTGTTGTTTTTGTTTAGTGTGCTGATACTGATGCTGATGTTCAAAGTTTAAGAGGTTTTTATAAGGTTTTGCAAATATTTTGTAAGGTATTTTTATAAAAAGTTGTTTCGTTGTAAAAGAGACCACAAATGTTATTAAAAAAAAAACAAACATTTTATTTACAATAAACATTGCATTGAAATAATTACGCACAATCACAGATTTCTGTTTTTCATGAAGGTAAAGAAAACGACTTTAAGGCCAGAACAGCCTTAAAGGGGCTTTTATGTAGAATTTCTACTTCAAAATATTTTTAGTTTACCTAAATGTATCATTAGAGGGTTCAGAAACAAGTGTTTTGACGTTATGCCAAATATGTAAATATATTGTGTTGCAGAGATCTGACCCTAATCCTCTGACACTCGTCCCGTACCCTTCCCGCTGCTCCGCCCCTTTTCTCTCTTCCGGTTCGAACGCGATTGTAATCGAACTTCGGTTCAGCGCTGTCTTAGCGGTTTTCTATCCACAATGAGTGACATTTGGGAACATTCAGAGCTGAACTGCGGCATCCTGTGCCCTGTTTCAGAACATGTTTAGTGAAAACTCAATATGAAAACTCATGTTCCCCTCAAGGGAAAGTCTGGGTTTTCTGTTTCAGAAAAATATCAACTCTGATCAGTCTGTGAGGCTAACGGGCTCAACCTGCTCGCTGTTACCGTTTCTGCTGCTGTCTGACACGTCTCACTTCTTCATTCATACAGGCCACATTGCAGAGAAAACCCAAACATATTAATTAGTTTAAAGTTTAACAGATAGAGAATACATTCGACTTTACAGTCTGTTGTTTTAATATTAGCTTGTTAGCTAACTCGCTACCACCGTTGCGCTGTATTAATAAATCTACGCTGTGATCTCTGGCCTCACATTCACACATTACACATTAAATTCATTCATGAGCTCAGAATAACACCTGTGCATGTTCATTCTATTTTTAACGAGTGGATTTTTAAATAAGAATCTCAAAGGATCGCTTCATAGACACAGTATATTTAAGTCTACAACAGTGTGAACCACATCCTCTGAAATACAATTTAAAAACAGTTAAAAAAAAAAAAAAAAAAAGAGGTAGGTATGGGGTCAAGTAGAGGGTTTTAGCTCAGTGACCACCCTCCTGATTTCTGAATCAACCTGAGTACAAGCGTCTAAAGCATGCAGAAAGTGCTTAGTACAGTCTAACATACAGTATATGGGCTTGTGGAATTAAAAATCTTTCTAACTGTTGCGATCTTGTCTGTAAAAGCAGCAAAAAAATTCACTGCACATGGCGTTCGAGAATGAGGAACTTGTCGGACTGGGATTAATCAGGCTGTCGATGGTTGTGAAGAGGAATCTAGGATCGTTTTGATTCTCGTGTACGGCATCAGAAAAGTGGGCCTGTCTGGCACGTCTTAGTGTCATTGTTATATTTTAAGAGATGGCCCCCCCAAAAATGGACCTGAAGTTTGCTTTTGCTCCATCTTCGCTCCGCTTGTCGACAGTTTCTTTTTAGGTTGTTGACGGCTTTGTTTTTCCGTGGTGGTTTGGTTTTTTGCAACAGGTTTTTTGTCGGTTGTCGTATGCAATTTGGCGTTAAGGTCGTTCACTAACGAGTCTGCAGATGCTGGAAAAGTTAGGAAAGGTAGCGTATTTATATGTGAAATAAAGCTTTCAGCTACTTCAGCTGTCAGGTATCTTTTCAGTATGTTACTCTCAGCATTTATCAGGAACGTGGGTACAGACACGGTAAATTCAATGCAGTAATGATCGGATAGGGCAACGTGTCTAATTGATGATATTTCGACAACCCTTGCTGACCACTAAATCTAAAGTATGACCATGATTGTGGGTCGGACCAGAAACATGCTGCGAGTACCCAAGATGCCAGCAATGAGAATTTTGTCGTAGTTCGTGTTCAGACTGGATAAAAGCTCTGAAGAATCTGTTGAAAATGTGGAACAGTACTTTGCCGGCCTGCTGTGTATATACAGTGAGTGAACCCTCAAGAACAGTAGCAAGGCAGGAGTTAAAAGTGTCAAATGAGATCTGTCTACATTCAAAAGCCTTAGAGACCACAGTAGCTAACCCACGTCCCCTTCTCCCCTGTCCACAGGAGCAGGAAAAGGCGTAGTTTGAGGGGGCCGTTTCAATAAGGGTAGCAGGTGCATCAGAGTTCAGCCAAGTTTCAGCTAAAAACACGCAATCGAGGTGATGGACGATTACAAGGTCATGGATTAAGAAGCGTTTGTTGGTCAGTGACCTAATATTCAGCAGTGCCATGCGTATTTTCTTAACTTTAAGTTGCTGTGTAGTATGTTTTTAAAGGAGTAATCAGGTTGTTTTTCAGTGATAGTCCAGGCACTGTGAGCTTTTTATGTTTTCGTTTATTATGGAATGTATATCTGCCAGTGATCCTGACTGGAATAGACAGCGGTGACAGACTCGTACGTAAACTCAGGGCGGATAGTGGAGGCAGAAGGGACCGGTAGGGGGAGCTCTCGAGTGTAGTGAGTTTGGGATTCAACGGAAAAGGAGGGGAGGGTTGCGGTTTTAAGGGCGAGAGGTATAAACCGGAGAGACTGCGCCGCATATTAAGGCGATGGCATTTGGCTACCTCGTTTGATTAACTTGCCTAACTTGTTGATCACTGTAACTGTGATCATTAGCCTTTTCCATCGTTGTTTTTTTTTGTGTTCCTGTCAGGATGAATAAATACAGCCTCCTCCTGTTTTTTATCATCCTTTAAGGAAATCCATAGCGTAATAGCGAATGACAGCTTGCACTGCATAGCCGAACTTAACCTAACGCTCCGCAACATTATGATCGGGTCAGAGGTTCAAGACGCTCGTGATTTTAAAAACTGTTTTCTCCTCCTCCAGCTGTTGCTGGGGCATCCTTTTCACCGAGCCAGCTGAGCAGCGCGTTCTTAGCTCGTGATTGGTCGAGGTGTGTGGTGTGTGTCCGTACTGAGCAGAAAGGGGAGGGGTTACACACACACACACACACACACACACAAGAACAGGAGAGAGGCAGATGACGCAAGGGGCAACACGTGAAAAACGTGAGAAAATGAGTGACATTAATATACGTACAATCAGACGGTCGGGCCTTTTTGCGTAATTGAGACGGGTCTTTGTTTTTATACTTTATAACTAATTTCTTGTAGCGCTCTGCTCCTTGTTGAGTATATACATAAAGCCGCACGAATCACAAACGTGATGCAATGTATGTCTTTTACATTAGTAATTCATTTTACACATCATTTGACATTATTTTTGTTAATAGATTAAGCAAAAAAAAATAAAAATAAATATCCGAGGAGCCACTTGGGGGGCCGAAGAGCCGGCTCTCTAAAAAAAGAAAAAAAGAAAAAGCCCGTATTCTCATCACTAGCCCACGGTTAATGTTTTGGAAATTAAAGGATGATAAAGCTAACGGCGATAAACGGTAAAGTAATGGTAACTTCCGGTCTTCTTCTTCCGGAAGTAGAAATGGGGAAGTAGGCTTGTTTTGGCCAGGAATAAGGTCACTGGGTCTCACGCTGGAAGAAACGAAACAAGAGTCGGCATTGGCCTTGCTTTTCTTTGCTGGAGACAGCTCTCAGCGACGAAAGGAATGGAGTCTGATGCCGAACTCATGCTACGTTCATTCGTGACCGGTAAGTTTTATATGTAACAAGCTAACTTTAGCTTTGAGTGCTGAATTAGCTCTTCGTAGATACGTGATTCAAGCCACTTATCTGTCGAACTGAGGCCGCTTCGTGCATATATTTAGCAGACGTTCTGAGCTCGTTTGGGCGATTCAAAACAGATTATTAGCGCGGCTAAGCTAGCGATAACTTGAACTGATAAGCTAGTTTTGCTGCGACTGGTTTATTGCTAAAACTGAGCTGGCGTTATCCGCGAAGATGCAGAAATACGGTCTACAGCAGCTCACCGTTGTTTGAGCTGAGTCTGTTTCCACAGTCTGGTTATATTTTGCGTATTCCCCCTCTGCCGCTGGTAGAGAGGGTTTCCACTACACGAATGTCAGTCTGCAATCGGTTCCCTTCACGTTACTGTTGTGAGATGAGGCACGGTTGGGAAATGTATTAATCGCTCTTATTTGAGCCAAACCGTGTAATTTTACTCAATAACATTACAAATAGAGTCAATGCATGGTTTTGCTGTGACTGTTACATGACTGAAAACCGAGAGATCTAGAGGTGTAACAGACCTATGCATGCAGTCAGTCTAAAGCTGCTCATGCTAAGAGTTTTGTTGAGCTGATGTCTGAGTTTAGACAGTCTTATCATATATTGTGTATTTTCACTGACTGTCTTACTGTTGTGAGATAAGGCAAGATTTGAAAATATATTTATCGTTACTGTAATTGTAGTAAAACATGTTTCTTTCAGAAGGTATGAAGGAGGCCCTCAGGCGTCTACGCCAGTGGATAAAGGAGTATGACATGAAGATCCTGTATCAAGCACTGGATCAGAGATGCTGACAAGTGAGTCTACAGTAGCCCAAGATCCTATTTCATCTGTCAAAACCACACGGGTATCTAAATAAAACCAGAGCATCGCTGCCGTTCATTTTCCTATGCTTTGTATGAAATAAAAGAGCTGCTTCTAATTGTTACATGCTCTGCTTCTACACTTTTGTTTAGTTAGAATACTGTTGTGTTTTTTACAGAGACGAGCCTCCTTCAGAAATGGGACGTACAGGAACCAAAAAGACACCGGATTGGCCATTCTTGAGTGCAGGTAGAATGCAGTGCAGTTTGAACAGATAGCTGTTCACATCCCATAATATCTGGACTTGGGTAGTTTTGCTTAACAATAATGACAACCCTGGTGTATATGTGTTTTCCAGCCTAAGTGAAATGAGCCTTGTTGAGGAGGAACCACGTGTTGACCGAGTCATCAATGACCACTAGGTGAGTATTTTTTTACATTTACTGTGGTTTACAGAGATGTAACAGAACACCGCCTTTCTGAAAAAATGGTCTAGCATGTCACGTGAACCCAGTCCAGCACTAGTAGAGCCTGAAACACAAGGAGTAGGAACATCAGGTGTCCAACATCAGGCGGCTCAGAGATGTCATCAAAGAAGAGGAGGAACATCCAAGCAAAGTCCTGAACAACTCTGTAAACTCAGTGTCCAATAAGATCAAGACTGTTCTGAAAAACAGTGGTTCTCATAATAAGTACTGATATTGATGCAAGTCACTGTGCTATAAGGGTGGATTCACTTATTCAGAAAACTCAACTTTATCTTTGTTTTGTGGAAAAGCAGCTATGTTTGTATGAACAAGTTGGAGAATATTCACCGTACAAAGTATTTCATGCCAGTGTCTCTAATGCAGCTGCTTTGAAAGTTACACTGAAATTATTTGAAGGGTTTACTCACTTTCAGGAGCTAATGCAGAACACTTGTAGACTTAAAATGTTCTAACTCAAACAAATTGCTTCTTCATACCTTTTGTCTTTATCAGGACCAGAATCCCAGTCAGCTGGACCAGACCATCGTTCCTCCTGCCTTTTCCTTGAGCAGCGTGGACCATCTCTTCCACAGACTTTATATAAGCTGTGAAGGACTGCCCATGTGCGACGCTGCATTCATCTGTATCTGCATCTAAATCCCCCGCGCATTTTATACGAAGCAATGTCGCACTTTGTGTAGAACATTTCAGTATTTATCCACTATTGCACTGTTATTGTTGTATTTGTTGACGTGCTCAACATTTGTATACGTCACAAGTGTCTTGTTCTTTTGCAATAAATAGTAAGAAAGGTCTTTTGTGTCGGCAAAAAGTGGAATCAAATATTATTACCCATTATGAAAGGGTTGTGTAAAGTGCTTATTACTGTATAGTTAGTAATGCCTTCATAGACAAGCGTGTTTGTTACGGTGGTGGAAGGAGCTATTGCCATAATTCAGGACAAAAATTTTAAATGTGCAAATGTTTTATTGAGTACAGATTAACAAAAAAGTACAGTATTAAATAAGTATATGGATACATAAAACATCAGCACATATATGTATATAAATACATAAATACAAAATAAATCAAATGAATGAGAAAAAATACACTGAAAAACAGACTCTGTGGTCTACGATAGTATGTTTTCTCTCCAGAGTGGTAAAGAAAAACAGGCTTCCTTCATCTTATGTACTGTTCAAAAGCATTTAGTTGATGCACTAAGTCTTCTACTGGTTCTGCCTTCCCAGGAGCTGAGAAGGTAACGGCCTCAGGTCATCAGGGCTGAGCTCTTGTAGAAGTCACTGAAAGGTATTAGAGAAAAAAAAACATTTGCAATATTAGGACACCAAAAGGCAGTTGAGAAAAAAACACCTACAATATTAGGATTCATGAAACAATATTTCAATGATTTTATTGGCGAAACCTTTGCCCAGCAATTAATTATGTAGAAGAGTTTGAATATTGATATATAATATAAATAAATGTAAATGTGTGGACTGCCAACTTACATAGCAACTATCCTAATGCATGAAAGTGCGGTGCATGTACAGATTGCATTGTGTTTGATGTTCATCTCACTGGAACAGGAACACATCCAGAAATCACTTCTAACGTTCTGTCAAACAATCTGAATGAAACTAGAAGTCGTGCTAGGTTTTTCCCACACATCCAGATCTAAAAGTAATCTCCAAACACACCGTTCTAGTCAGAAGGCCTATGCAACACTTAACTGTGAGTCGAGTAACCAGCCTGTGTTGTAGTCATCCTCTCATGGTGACACCCTGGAACCAGTCCTGCCTGGACTCAGTCTAACAGCAATAACCGCATATCAGTAATGAGACTGACAAATAAACCTATGCAAAAAAAACAAACATTCAATCCATGCATGTTGTCAGCAACTGGCCTATTCTCGGGTTACACTGACTCAAACTAATGTTATATCAACATTACCACTGCTGTTGAAAGTTGCCATTAGAATCCTTTCATGACTGGCACAAATTCACAGGACGTTCACTTGTGCAGTTTCAGTGCAGGAAGTAAGTTGACAAGCTAATAAAAAAAAAAAGAAAAAAAAGGAAAAAAAAAACCAGGCCATGCAAATGAGCTCCCTCTCCGCCGTCTGCAGAAAAAAAAGAAAGAAAAGCTGTGATGAAGCTTCATAGACACGCACTCACGCACGCACAACTCTGTAAGAAACAGGCAGATAGAGGGAAAAAAAAAACATGCCAAGTAATAGAAGGGGTATGCTGGGTAAATATGCAAATAATCTGAGGTTTTTTTTTTTTTTGTCGCCCAATAATCTGAGTCTATAACTGAGGTTGTGCATGTGGAATTCGTCCGCTGTTCCAAGCAGTCATCTTTTGGGTTAACATGGCAACGTGTATATGTTTGGAGTTAAACTGGGTCGTGTCAAATCGAACCCTCGTGTCATTTTGAACCAGAAATTTTTTTTTTATCTAGGTTACAAAGCAAGTAAAACAATGCATTATCACAAGGATATACGCAAAATACATCGTTTTTTTTTTTTATTGAATAAACATATATTCCACGCGTCAACAATGGGTAATTGCAGCGTGGCTTCTAAATAAAGATGAGGATGTTGCACATAAATATCGGAATCATAACTTTAGCCCATTTTAAGCTAACTGCAAACGAGCCTTTGGCCAAAACTGTGATTTGGTTACAGGAAACCTCAAAGATTCACGGGCACACGCCTTAGACATAACCACGGACACGAAGGTATGTGTGTTCACGCGTTACGATTGTTTGATCCACACATATTCACTTGTAAATAAGACAGAGACGGGGCAGTGCGGCGGCGACACGTGCGCGCTCCCGCAACCCTGCGATCACTTTCGAGCGCAACACCTAGTCGATTTATCTCAAGACCACGTTCCTCTAGTGTTCACGTTGCGTCGTTAGTCTCGCCGTGTGCCTTAGCCGCGGCGGAGATTTCCGACTCGGTTGGCGCGTTTGGCCACTTTTAACCCCCGTTTTGACACTATAAAGAAGAAAAGAGACGCGCGCGCGCTGGGCTACACGGCTCGCCGGTGAGCTGCCGTAAAGTGGTGTCGCGAAACCCAAAGCTCTCGCTTGTCTCACAAAGCGCAAACGTGATATATTCCGGCGACGGAATAAAAAGCACAAAGCGAGACAGGCGAGGGGCGTCTGCGCTAGTCTGCTAGTCTGCGCGTAAATTGTTGAAGAATAAGAAGAATAAGAAGCCGAGCCGCTTCTCGACGCCGTAAACACCCCTGAGATGTCTGCGCTCTGCTCGCGCACGTAGCCAGTGACGTATGAAGCTTCGAAGTTGGTCGATGTTGAAGTTGGTGTTCGAGCTAGAAGAGGGCGGGGGTACGCTTTGGACGGGAGGGGGCACGACCGGAGTAAGACGTCTCAAGTCACCGGCGGCGGTAGCCAGCGTTCTGCCGTGGTAGCTAGCATGGGGACGGTGATGGATAACAACGGCAGGAAGCGGCGGTCGTCAGTTTGGGAACACTTCGAGCTGATGCCCGGCGAAAACAAGGTAAACACGCGCACGCGATATTGTTTGTTGAAGTCTGGTCATTTTTTTTTTTGGGGGGGGGGACGTGATACAGATACGGTTTTACGCGTTGGCCATGTTAAAGCGTGTTAGCCGGACGTTACCGTACTTTTAATTCCATAGCGGGCTTTCTGTGTGTTGCGGGAATTCGTAGTAATAGGCGGCGTTTGTGCAGACAGTTAAACCCACAGGTGCCCCCCTCCTGAAGGCGCTTCCCCGACTTCAGAGCCGAGGGTGGTTCTGTCAACGACCGTCCGACGCGCCGTTAGACCGACCACAGATCTCCGAAATCGCCAGCTTCCCGTGAGCCAACGGCGGCGGTGTTTAAGACGGCTGGATGCTGACAGCAGCCGGCGATGGAGTAAAAAGCACCGAAGCCCGTGCGCGTTTCATTTTACGGCTCGAGCGCACTTTATAGTCCGTCTCCGTCTGCAGTGATTCAGAAGTTGCGTGGATCGTGATCCGGTCCCGTTCAGGCAGAGCTCACGTTGTGAAGTACTGTAATAATTGGTATTACTATTAACAAAATATCCTACAATGCGGAGAGCTTTCAAGTAATCACCACCAGCACGGGGATACA
>JAPQRN010002066.1:0-10417 GCA_037367275.1 Coranthus polyacanthus | reverse complement strand
TGGGCCAATTAAGATAATTTCAGTTTTCTCTGAATTTAGGAGAAGGAAATTACACGTCATCCAGGTCTTTATGTCTTATATTTAAGTGTGTTGATTGATTCACAGCGTCACCTCATGCAGTGAGTAACAGGCAAGAAAACACTCCACTTTAAAAGCTGCCATCTTATGTCATTTTCATTTTGTTATGTTGTTTGTCATTTTAACCTTGTTACGTCTTTTACAAATGCCTCTCTGCATTTCATGTGGCCTGATTAAGCCCGATTGTAAATGTTTATCGTCTCTTGCAATCAAACAGAGACATACCTTTGCCATAACCACGGAGATGAAGTTATGTGTATTTGCAGGGTATGACTGTTTGTTCCAGATAAAAGCAGAAGTAGACAAATGCAAACCATAAACTCAGAGATGCGGCAATGCACAAAATCGGTTTTTGACACAACACTTATCAAAATGACCACATCCTTTTTCCTGTTTCTGAAAATTTCACTCATTCCCTTTTGGCCTGGAAAAAGAAAAAGAAACAGCTTTTAAAACTTTAAGATGAAATGAAAATAAAAGAGGAGGCCTACTTTACTTTTGGAAGTTGAGTCAGTTGAGTCAGCACTTCTACATTTACCAGTCTTTTTTTTTTTACCCAAAGTATCTGTACTTCTATTTGAGGAAATGGAAATGAAATGTGTGTACTTTTGCCACCTCTGCCATCAGTATATAAAGAAGTACAAATGAGCTGCGACACATGAACGCAGCAGTAAAATGAATCAAAAACATCATATATGACAGTAAAACACTGGCAGCAACCAATTTACTGCCCTATTTCACTTGACATGCTTTGAGTACATTTGGCTGATAGCAGGCTCCTTACATTCGTTTATACATATATATAATAGTGCTATTAGATGTAATACTTCTTCCACACACTGGTGCTAGATCACAGTCTTATTCAGTTCTTGTGGTTGTCGGTGTCGAAACTGAAATCCGTCTGAACAGGTTAAGTGTCTAGAGTAAAAAACAGGTTGTTGGCAGCCATCAGTGACCATAATAGACTGTGTTGTAACAGCTATGCAGCTGAATGTTGTAAATTAGTTTAGTTTAAAAAATGACCGCTTGTACAATGATTCAAAGACCCGACCGACAGGGTAACAAGGCATCAGCACTGACTGAATATGTTTACCGAGCCAACTGGAACATGATGTATTTTATTTACATTTTTACAATTATTATTATTTGAAGGAGCATCTAGCAGCCATTGCTGACTTCAGCCTCTATCCAAATACAGTGTTTCCTACTTCAAAAAACTGAAGCAGCAAAGTTTTAAAAACAAAAACTGTTTCACTGCCAAAACATTCGGCCATGACTTGCAAATGAAAAATGATATAATATTATTGTTATCTAGCTGTGAAGTTGAGGATTGCACTGCTCGGCCCTCACCATGCCACTGACCTAAAGTGGCTGCTAAAAATGTTGAAGTTCCTAATTAGAGCCGGTGCTGGTGGCAGTTCTGAGGAGGTATTAACTCAGTCATAGAAGGTGACAGTAATGCACCTTAGTGCTGGATGCCACCTCACATAAAACAAAAAAAAGGAGACAAGAGGAAATCCGTTCTGAGCTGCAGTTGAAAAGTGGTGACCCACTTCCTCTGTAAATGTAACAGGCACATTCTAAGTCAATGAAAAACATGATGCATTCGCGTGATTAAACAATAAGAAAAATATAATTATGTATATTATATTCAACGCCTGCAATTAGATCCTCCTACACCCCCCCTAAACCTTACACACTGGACTGCTAAGCACAACCAAATATTTTTTTGTGACTAAATTTTTTTTTTTATTTTAATGTTTTCGAACATGAATAAACACAAGAACCTCAGACAGTAAATAAAAAAGGCACTTATAAAAGTACTAATAATATAGTCAAAAGAAATAACATGGTAAACAAATAATAATTAAAAATAGATAAATAAATGAAATTAAAACAAACAAAAACACCCACCTACAGACCCAGACCCCTAAGATTGCCTAGTGTCAGCACAGAGAGTTTGGAGGTTTGCTGCAAGTAAGAGCCAAGCCTCAATCACTGATTCACCAGCCCCATGTACACGAGCAATGGATAGCTCCAGATAAACGATGTCCAAAAAAGTGAAAACCCAGGTACGCATACAAAGTGTATGACGGGGGCTTCCAACGGGTGGCCACCAATTTTTTCGCTGCTGTAAGTCCTGCCAGAACTGCGCGTTTTTTTAAATTACGGACAACCCCAAATGTGACAAATTATTCAAAATGAGTACAATGGGTGAACAAGGGAGTACAGCACCCGACAAGTTGGAGAGAATGGAAGTAACCAACCTTCATATATGTACCAACTGCTTAGAGAGAACAAAGCGTACAACTGGGGTCTGCAATTATTTTCATTGCATAAAGTTTCTTAGGTGTTAAATACACTCTTTGTACAAAATTGTAAGGAATTTGCTGGTGATCATGGTTTATGGAGGCTAGATTAATATTTACCCATACTTCATCCCAGTCAAACCAGGACACAAATCTCGGAGGTATGCCCTCCAGAGAGCATCTAATGCCAGTGGTCTGTAAGAATGCTGTAGTAAGAACCGATAGAGCCTAGAAACCAGTCCACTTGAGCTGTTCCCAACGCACAGCAGCTTCTTGAGAGGGTGTGAAATGAGAGGATTCTGCAATGAAATTCCCCTAGCTTTAAGGGAGGATCTTAATTGCAGGTAGAAAAAGGACGTGCGTGGTAAATCAAATTTCAAACATAAATCTACAAAGGTCAGTAAACCACTCTCTCCAAATATGTCACCAAGAACAGACATTCCTTTCTTTTCCCAGGAGGGAAAACATATAGGGCGAATAATGGGATTCCTGGGTTCCATGGAAAGGAGCAGCCACACCAGTTCTCTGCTTTCTTCCATACCGAGATCAAATGTGAAACGATAGTGCCGCGCTTGGCACGATGAGAGGTAGAGGAGTGCAAAGTGCAGAAAATCAACAAGGGAGTGAAGACTAACCAAATTATCTTAGAGGGCGCGCCACAATACTTGAGAGTTGCGTTGAAACCATGTTACCAGCGGCCCGACTGTAAATGCCCAGTTGTAAAGCTTAAAATCCGGGAGGGACAAACCTCCAGACCGTCTCTCCTGATGCATCGTGTGAAGTTTAATGCATGGTCATTTTTCTTGCCAAATTAATTTAGATACCACAGATTGCAATTTGCTCCAATATTGAGGGGGTGACGGAAATGGTAACAGAGAGTTAACAATATTTACCCTAGGCAAAATGTTCATTTGAATTATTGAAACCCGGCTTCAAAGAGAGTTCTTCAGGTGGGACCATCCAATTATCTTAGTGCAACCAAATATTATAGATATTATAAAGCCTCTGAGGGGATATTAAAGAATGTCAAACATTACCAGAGAGAGGTGAAGATGTGGTTGAAGCCTGCTTCAAACCTGAGAGACGCAGATAAAGTCGGGGGTTGGTGTGTAAAAACAGCCTATGGCTGAATAATGCAGCAGTTCAGGTTTTGGGAATGTATGCGTAGTTTCACAAGAGGAGCTATAGGACGGACATCCACAATGTGTCTATGTGACTGGTCCCCTCATGAATGGGGAGTAAAGGAATTATTTAATGAAGTCAGTATTAGCTTTTGTTTCTATTGGTCTTTATTCTTTATTTAGGATGCCCCTTAGATATCACCACAGTAACAACTATTCCTCCTGGTCTACACAAAAGACAAAACGAGGCCTTCAAACATGCCGTCATTGATAACAGCCAAAAATGCAAAAGTACGATGAGTCATTCATTCGTACACATTTTAGTGTCACATCAACAAGAAATTGTTAAAACAATATACTAGTTTTAGTAAGTTAGGTGTAAACAATAATTGCTCAGTGATACTAGTGCACAGTGAACATCACATTAGTCGGCAGCTCAACTTAAATCACCTTCACATAAAGATACGTAGCCTATAGTCATTTCCTCCTATTCGTGGTCCAATCGCCTTCCCAGTGAAAGGTGAAGTGGAGCTTTGATCCCTCTGAGGACAGCCACATTCCTCTGAGCACTTCACAGTGGAAAGCTACAAAGCCAGAGGGTTCCACGTGGGAACTCATTCTGACACACCCGGTTTAATACAAGCTCAGCTTTAGAGCTGCCTTTCCCAAACTTTGGGTCAGGAACCTTATTTCACTGAGTCAACTGACAGAATAAAATACAGCAATTGCTCTGACATGCCAGTTTATTTCAACTGTAGAGGTGGAATGTAACGGTATCCAAAGTATTTCAATTTAATGATACTTTATACTTCTACTCCATTACCTCCCAGACAAACTACTACTACTACTACAAACTACAACACTAAAATGCTCTTCTGTTTGTTAGTGATAAAAACAATAATATAATATTCTATAATAACATGTTGAAAAGAGCCATTTTGCAAAATGAGTATGTCCTACTTTTACTTTTGATACTTAAAATAACATTTTGCTGAAAATGCTTAAAACTCACATTTAGAATTGAGTTGTAATAGAGTAGGGGAGAGCGGACATTGTTGTAACGCCACCAATTCCACCAATTGGGATTTTAGATTTTCTTATCACCATTTCAGTGTGTAGTAGAAACAGATTTTGACGTCAATTTTTCTCCCAAGATTATGCTTTTTTTAAGTGCTTATACGATTGCAGTATAAGTAATCATGAGGCTTACTAGGGCTACAATTATTTTCTATCAGAATAATTATGTGTTTTACGTTGCTTTCATCGTATGTTGTTTTGTTTTACGGTGTTTTGGTTTGGTGCATCGTTAAAGTCCTCATTTTCATCTGGTCTTTTACAAATATAACAGAAATATAATTCAATTCAATTCAACTTCATGAAGGACACAAATCACATAGAGGTCCATAGAATACTAAAATAAGCATCTGGTTTCTTTAACTTTCACTAAAAATCAGCCTTTAACTTGGAACGAAATGATTTGACATGGACACTGACTGAAATGTTTATCTTGATAACACCTTTGGCCATATCGCCCCGAACCCGAGACTTGCTCCAGATGAAATTGTAGTGTCTCAAGCAAAATGTGACATTTGTTTCCCCTGCTCATTTCAAACCACTGTGCTAAACAAAGGTTGAAAGGGGTGAGCTGGGTTGGAACACAAGCTGTAACCAAAACCTGGTCTAACCTGTTTGTACACTGTGGTATTTCTATTTTTATTTTTATTTTTTTTAATCTCCACTGGTTTTGACAACCGAAGAGTCAGTGAAAAATGCAGATGTTACAGCAGTTCATGCGTTTGTCTTTTGGTTCTTGAGCCGAAAACGTTTGGAAACCACTGGTTAAAAAAAATAAAAATACCGACTGTACACTAGTTAATACACCCGACTTCAGCGACTGACAGTCAGCCCCGACTGAGAACATGTAGGAGGTTTTAAAGGCGCGTCTCCTGGAACATGTTGTACACATCTACTCAGTTCTTTAATTATCATTAACTGAAGGAGCGTTTAACGGCGGGGTTTTTTTTTTTTTTTTTTTAAATCATTTCCCAAACACTGTAAACTGTCTAAATGTGAACCAGAAATCGGCGCAGTTTGTCCCCTCGATTCAGCCTCCAGCTCTCTAATTATTAACACATCTCTCCGCACATTTAAAGCACAACCAAAGGGTATTAGACATCTTCTGAGGGAGGAAAACACTAGTAGTAATATTAGCAAAAACCAAAAACATTACCAGAGAGAGAGGTGAAGACGTGGATCAAGTTTTCTCCAAACCGGATGGTGCGTGTTCTGCGCCGTGAGATCCAGATGAAGTGGCAGTGGGTGCGTAAAGGACTGCTCCAGAGCGAATGAAGCTGCCGTTCAGGTTCTGGGAATGTAGCTACGTATAAATTCACGAGAAGACGTGTAGGAGGGACGACACAATGTGTCTGTATGACTGGTCCCTTCGTGAATGGAAATAACAGTAGTAAAAAGAATGAATTCATTATGTGAGTTACTATCCTTTTAATTATGAGCCTTTGTCTCCATTATTCTGTTTTACTTTATTTTTATTTTTCGCCACAGTAACGACAAAACGAGCCATTCAAACGTGTTAATAAAAAAAAAAAATAATTTTTAATAATAATAATAAAAAAAACTTTGCTGTCATCAGTAAGAAATGAAAAAAAGTTTTATTAAGTATGAACAAAAACTGCTCAGTGATACTAATGCACACAGTATTTCCTCAAATAATAACTGGGAGTCAATCTCAATCCAGGTCTCTATAATGGAGGACAACATGACCAAATAAAAGCCAGACCTCAAATATAGGCCAGTAAAAAATAATCTGGATAAACTTCTGATACCTGTCATGTAATGTGCTGCTAGTTAAACACAACGTTCACACCAGTGTTCCATCTCTCCTGGCTGTTTTCTGAACATCATACACACCATGTATGAGCTCATACAGTGAATCCTTTGTGTCAAACACATCCGCTGCAGAGACTTTGACGAGGTCTTAAGCAGAAAGGTTTGATGGAGCTCGTTCTAACTCCCAGGTCGTCACTTTCTGCTGCTTAGTCATGAGTCCTTAGTGTCTGTTTTCAGTGCCCAGGGTACAATTACAGCATCCATTTTCTATGTGTGGGGTACCAGACGGAAGTCAATGTAAGGCTTTAGACGTCAGAAATTGATGAAATGGACCAGGTGACGTCATTATAGCAAAAACCATAGTAGGAGGTGGTTGTAGTGCTTATGGTGGAACACCAAAGTTTGTGGACTTACACAGAGGAGACCAGGGTTCATGCCCTACTTATTTTAGCCCTTCCTCTGACCCTTTTTTTCTAACCCTGACCAAACCTAACCACACCAAACTGTAAAAAAAAAAAAAAAATTTTGTTTTTACAGGAAAACGCTGGCAGCTGTTTCCAGAGACTTCCTGTAAAATATACAGCAATACAGTAGATAACTTTACAGACGAAATATGTCAAATGATTTACAGGGAATGAAATCACGGCTGAATTAACATTAAAAAACTGTTAAGTCTACAAAAAAAAACAAAAAACATTTCGCATAAAGGTGTTGTATATAAATAAATCATTTCCTGTATATTTTACATGCAATAATAGTTTATTGTGCATCAATAAATGAGAAAATTAACAGGGAAATATCAAATAAAAAAACTCATTCAAACTGGTAGAACAGTCAAATTTGGCATTTTAAATGGAGCTTTTCTGTATATTATACATAAAATGTACTCATAATATGCTGTATTTTTATGTTTTTAATGTTAATGATCAAGTTATAATGTAAAATGTACTTATAAACCTGCAAAATGATTACTACTACGCATACACCAAATCATGCAAAAATACATCTTGAGAAAAGACAAGAGAGGAAAATATCACTTTTGGGAAACAATTGGATGGATTTTTTTTCAATGTATACAACATGCAAAGAAGGTACATGTAATGGTTCTTTTAACTATGACTGAATCTAAGTTGAAATAGTCCAGAATATTAGTGTCTTTAAATCTGGACATTTTTCTGTCACTTTAACAAAACTTAAGTGCCGGGTTCACAACAACAACCCAATTCAATCCAAATTTTGTTTACATGCTTAGATATTATCTTAAGGTAGACCATGTAAATTTTCAGGTGGAGGGTCTGCCCTCTACTTGTCTACATACAGATGCTATTGCTTTGTCTGGAATGTTCCACAGTATAAAACAAAAAACTTACTTATCTTCATGGAGATAATGAGGTGATGCCAACAGGACAAGTTACGGGTCAGATCTGTGGAGCAGCCAGCCCCCTCGCAGTACGAATGCACGTTTGTTAAGGTATTTTCTACAATAAAAACAGTTCTAATTGAATAAATGCAAGATGGATACATTTTCTACCACACTGTGGTACATTCCTGCAAAGCAAGAACATCTTCATGAAACAAGCAGAAAAAGTTACATGTGCACCTTTAAGACTTTAAAACAAAAATGACATTCTGCCTTAATTACGATAATACACATTGTAGATTTAACAAAGTGAAAACTAACAGTACCACTGGAACCTGGAACAGATGAACATTTTGGAAATTTTGTAATGGTAATGTGGTAATGATAGCGTTTGAGCAATGGTCATAACACGTTTGGAAAAACACCTGTTGGGAAACAACCCTATACAAACAGTCTAGAAACACAGCATGACACTGAAAAAAAAACAAAACAAAAAAACCCCGTGGAACATCCTGCAAACATCTTCATAAAATAAGCAGGTGGCTGACCCCACTGAAATAAGTTCAGTGTGCACCTTTAAGACTTAAGAAAAAAAAAGTGTATATTGTGCCTTAATTACCATAATACACATTGTAGATTTAACAAAGTGTAAACTAAAAGTACCTCTTCTCAAACAAGCAGTCCACAGTCCACAGAAAGAGTCCATATTTAGGTTTGACGCCACTCATGATCGGAGAGATCCTGTATCAGAGGACACGGGGGTCCACATTGAGACGAAGCTTCGAGTTTTTGTTTTCTACTTTGGTAGCATGTTAAGCATTTTAATTGGTCAGTTTTAAACAAAAAGACAAAATATACATGTATACAGTTATGGACAAAAATATTGGCACCCCTCAGGAAATGCTAACCCACACCCAGAGCCAAGGCCAAGAGTCAGACCCAGACCTGTACCTGTACTCACCTTTGAAGAAACTCCAGAGTTGAAGCCAGCTCAGATGGATAATGAATGTTGAAACAATAGTAGCTCCCAAACATGAGGCACAATGCAGAAATGAAGGAGATGTTTGTGTTGACATGGTTCTGATCCAGACTCAGCAGTACCTTCTTGAGGAATATCACTGACAGACAATAACAGTGGGTGTCAGAGGCACTTGCTCCAGTTGGACCTCTTCTGTAGGACATGTATGTTCTACATGGAAGAACATGGACTCCTTCTTCTCATCGAAGTAACTGAGTTGACGCAGGAGCATCTCTTTCACATCATCTGAGCAGTCACTTTGCTGTCCCCGCATCCTCTGAAATCTTGCGTAAGTCTGAAGGAACTTCTTGCTCTTGCTGACACAAACTGTGGTCATGTAGTTGAGAAGCCTTATCCCCTTCAAATCCAAATTTTGTGTGAATGTCTTTTGAGGTCAATCCCAGTGAGTTCCTTGAAGTGGACTTGAGTTTGGTCTTTAAATGACAAAAAATAAGATTGTGATTCACACTGTACAAATGTACACAATGTGCATGTCTGCTTTTGATTTTGAATAGTTGTGTGGTGGTGTGTGGTGTTTGTGTGACCTCTACAAGCCTTTCTGGCCATCATCAAATCACCCTCCGTTACAAAGCGTAGATCATCATACGTCTCAACTCCAATGGACTGCAAGTGCTCTACCAGGATATTTTTGTTTGCTGCTGGAAGTTTTGGTAGGACTTCCATGATGGCACTATCTAGGAAGATTCGCTCTGAGTCACTCATCTTTGCTCTGAACAAGAAATGCCACCTTCAAACAGAACAGAAAAAATATACAGCACATACACAGAGCAGGGACATGCATCAGGTAACACTTATATTAATGTCAAACTATTTACAGTGAGAAGTGAGTGAGTTTTAATTTGACTTTGTTTTGCCACAATACTGTGTTTTATTGGAATGACTTGGTATCCATCAAGAACGTATGATACCAAAGGATAGAAATCAGGCAGGTCATTAATGTTGACATACTGTAACCCAAGACTGTCCTTTCCAACAGAATACAGATGGTATTCTGAGAGGAAGCTGCCTTTGTGGATATCGATCAAAACATACACAGATGTGTCATTTTGAATCAAAATGAGTAGAAGTTCACCAAACTCCATACACTCATCATTTCTGTACACAAGAAACTGTCCTTTTTTATATGCAGTGCCCTTGTACTGAATGTCTGTGCTAACTGTGGTATTGCTTTCTGAAAAGGCTAACTCCCTGACTGCATGTTTAATAGTGTCACTGTAGAGGCTGGGATAAAACACACAGCAGTCTTTCACTTGCAGTAGTTTACTGCATTCTTGCCCAGCTAAAAGATATGCCTGATACATCTGATGACGCTGTGACAAAATTTCACAAATGTTTCTTAAGTCTTTCAAGTGTCTGGCACATCTTTTAAAATAACTATGTTTACTTTCAAACCTAAGTGTCCATAACCTCATCAATGGACCAAATTTCAACAACAGTGCTGAATAATGGCGCAAATAGTGGTGCTTGGGTTTTAATTGAATTTCAGGAAACATCTTTCTCAACTCCAAATATTCTTGAATCAAAATGTCAAGATATGCTATTAGGGACAAGGAAATGTTCTGAGCACAAATAACATCTGCAATGTTTTTTAGCTGGAGAGCTAACTGCCATACTTCATCCTCATGGTTTTGCACTTTGTCACCAATCAAAACTGGTAGTAATC
>JAPQRN010002065.1:0-10418 GCA_037367275.1 Coranthus polyacanthus | reverse complement strand
CTTCTTCTTCTTCTTCTTCTTCTTCTTCTTCTTCTTCTTCTTCTTCTTCTTCTTCTTCTTCTTCTTCTTCTTCCTTTGTTCTCCCTCCTCTTATGGCCACTATATAGATGTACAGAGACACACAGACATGCACATGCAATCTGATCGGCTCATACCCTGATATCAGGAAATACCTCTAAACCTAGAACATTCCTTTGATTCAAAAGTTACTGTGTGTACAGTCCTTATTTTGCTTTGTGTGTATTCCTTTATCGAGCGGTTTGATGCGTGATTTTCAAGCCAATTTGAGACCCCACTGTGATATGTGAAGTTGGGGAAAAGAGCGGGATCGTTGTCCAAAATAAGAGACATTGAGTGCTTTCTGGCTGTGGCACAAGAATAACAAGTCATTTTGGTGTTTCCTTGGCTGGGAGGGGGGAAGCAGAACAAAGCAGAGAGAGGATCTAATCAGCCTCATTTCAGCTTTATTCATAGCTCAGACTGACTTGTTTAACATTCCTTGCTTCTCCGCTAGCATGAGACTCCCGTTGTGATGTTGGCTGCAGTTTCATAATTTGATAGAAACAGCTATTAAACTCGTATACCTGCCTGAGCTTACAAGATGACTTGCTGGGGTTGGGTTGGACTTTTATAGGTTTTCTGTAGGTTGTTGCAAAGCACTTGACACTGAGTTTCCTGAAGTGTTTGCAGGTTTTGTCTGTGTGTACATTTGCGCTGACAAGTGTTGTAGTACGCAAGATTGGTGGTTGTTTCTTGGTCTCGTCTCGGTCTTGGACAAAGAGGACTTGGGATTTCATTCCCAAGATCAGTCAAAACCTCAGCTGTAGGGATATCACTAAATTTCTCGTACATTTTCTGATTTATTTGTTGACATCATTACTGTGGTTTGAAAAAAAATGTTTCAAAAATTCTTTTTGGTGCAAAACTATTTACCGATTCTTGATTTAGCTTTCAACAGTCTGCTTCCTTCCGCCTCCCGCTGGCAATGGGAATATTCTCACCCCTCATACAATAAAAATACTTGTGTGCTTGAATGGCCTTGTTGTGCATCTAGTCTGGTCTCAGTCTTGACTTGGTCTCTCCCTGCATGGGTCTTGGTCTGGACTTGGTCTGGACCCTCAAAGTCTTAGTCTTGTCTCACTAACATGCTAAGAGTATATAATGTCTGAGAGGTGAGGTCTGGTAGTTGTCAGGAGATTTAAAGAAAATCCAGTCGGTTTTGTGGATTTTGATCACTGAATTAAAAGGCCGCTCTTAGATGTCAAAGTCAGTGTACTAGTCATAAGGAGTGTGACTCAGCCTGTGAACAGTTGTATAATGTTCTCTGTTGCTCTGAAGGAGATTTGTCAAGTCTGACAAATCTCACAAGTGACATTTGTGAGTAATCTGGGCTCGGGACCAAAGAATACAGGTTCATGAGAGAAAGAGTGTGTTACATACAAGCATGTGGGCTTTTACAAGGCAGGGAGCGTCTAATGAAAAGATGCTACTGACTGAGCTGCATCATGGGAATGCTGGTTCCGGTATTTGGAGCTTGATTCGTAGATGACCATGATAAAAGCAAAACAGCACAGTGAGAATGGAGCTGTGTTTGGTTCTTAGCCAGGCATAAATGCAACCTTTACAAGCTGGTAAAATTCTTAATAAAAGAGACATAAAGAGTGGTGCAGTGGAAAGCAAGAGACTGGGTTCCTGTTCCTATGCTGCAATATGGTGGCAAAGTGGAGTTTATAATATGTTGTCCCTCAGGCGCTTTACTTCCTCACACAGCCTGAAGACATTGGAGTTCTTTAAGACTTTTGGCTTTAGGTGCAATTATGACTACATATTTGTCAGTCTACATGAGCTAGTCCTGTGATTTTATTCACCAGAATAAAATACTGCCTTTTATTGCCGGTAACCTCTGATTTACAAACAAACATGCACCCAGAGACATGTCCCTAGAATGTGTATTTCAAGTTTCAGCTCAAAATACCTCATCATCACATCATTCATTGTACCATGCCTGTATACTCCTGGTTTTGGTACCAGGATGGTTCTGTTGTAATGATGATTAATAATTCAATTAGTTATATTGAATTAATCCACAAGTATTTTGATAATCCATTATCACAAAAAAGAGAAGTCTAAATTCTCTGATTGCAGCTTCATAAATGTTAACAATGTTCTGGTTTCTTTCCTCCTCTGTGACAGTAAACTGAATATCTTTGCGTACCAAACAAGACATTTGAGGATGACATCCTGGGCTATGGGAAACACTTTTGCACCATTTTCTGACATTTTATAGACCAAAAATTCATCAATTGATCAAGAAAATAATCAACTGATTAATCGACAATGAAAATAATCGTTAGTTGCAGTCCTACAAAAATATAGAAATCCAAATGACTCATTTCAATCCAGAATAGGAGCTGTGTATATTATTCCGTCAAGGGAGTGTTTTCATAGTTTAACATTATTTTTACAGCTCCCACACCTGTTTTATAATGGTATCTTTCCCTAAACCTAACCAAGCACGCATCAGTGCTGAAACCTAACCATAAAAACTGTCAAATACTTACATACACTGTATGACCAAAAGTTTGAGGATGGTTTAAAAACCATCCCATATGTAATTGCAAACTTTTATTGATTGGGCTTCATGCACAGAGACACTGCCATGTTCAAACAGGATCTTGTTGGAGCCACATTTTTGTCATTACATGTCATTACAGCTCAGACTTCACTATAATGAAACATATGAAACCTAAAAAACAGCTTCACACCAAAGCTACAAAAAAGTGCATGATCAGCGTTGTCCTCAAACCTAAAGTCATATTGTGTATGTCTGATAATGATATCAAATATAGTTTGAGTTCAAAATGATTAAAATTGTATATATCCGTGGTTTGTCGGCAATGGCAACATTTTATTCCGGTGACTGGGTTGAGTATGCCTATTGCCTAGTATGAGCAGGGCAACACTCCAGAATCAGAAGACCTTATAAAGGATGAATGATTATAGGTAATAAATGATCAGGTCACTGAAACCTGACACTGCCATTCAGTTCCGGAGCACTCATACATAAAGGAGAAAATCCTGTCACTGCAAAAAATGGCACTCAAGCAATGAAGCTATTGTATCTTTTCTCTTAAGTTCCTGTCGCTGATGTTGCCTTTATGTTACTCTCCCAATTATCTCCGTTTGTACTCCTGAGGCAAACTATCCTTCTCTGATCTCTGCATGTGCATGGTTTCATAAATTCTTTTGATACAATTTCACTTAGTAAAAAAAATAAAAAAAGAAATAACCCCATCTCTGTTTTGAATGTGTGTGTTATTGAGTGCTTGTGGTGTGATGTCGGGAGGCAGCGTTGCGGAGTCTTGGCCGTAGTTGTATCCTGTGCCTGGATACGCTTCCTGGTTGACTGGCTGGAGGAGGCTGTGCTTCGTCTGAGGGTAGCTCTGCCTTGGATCACTCTGTTTTTATTGTGCGACTAAAGCATAGTCTACCCCTGTGTGTTTATGTGCGTGCTTATTTATGTTTTTGCTTTTTCTTATCCACCCCTCGTCTTTCCTCTCGCTCCCCTATGACCACCCTTAAATTACTGGCTGCCAATATTCTCTTCCTCCCCTCCTTCCAACTCTTCCTCAATTTACTCTTTCATCTCACTTTTCTGACCACACTCGATCCCGGGTTCTTTCATTCAGCGCTCCCTCCTTTGCCTTTATCCCCCCCTTTCTTTTCCCTCTCTTTTCCTTCCTCTCTGTGGTTCCCTGGCTGTGCAGGAATTTCTTCCGACTCCAGTCCACTAATCAATTCCCTCCTGAGTCAGTCACTTCATTTTTTTTTTCCTCTCACCTCTCTTCTACCCTTTTCTCTACTTCCACATCTATTTGATGTGCTTCATTTCCTCATTTTACATACCGTGGATGTTGCTTCACCTGTTTTTTTTTTTTAAAACCATCATAGCTTCCCCTCTCAGTCCGCCCCCTGTATTCGCTCTCCTGTTATCTCTCATTTTGCCTCATTATGTCAGTGTTATCTGGCCATTTGCTCCCTCTCAATCCTCCCTCCTCCCCATCCTCATCCCTCTCCACTCTTCCCCTTTGCCTGTGTCTTTTATGGGAACTGGTGGGAGGCTGCGGTGGTCCATCTTGAGTTATAGTTTGTTTTGATGTGCTGGTTTGGATAGAGATAGAGGCTTGAAGAGCTGGGGCACTGGGAGAGAAGAGGAGAGGAGGATAAATCCAGGAATAGATATATTTGGCCAGGGGAGAAATAGACAAGAATGACAGAGCAGACAGACAGCGGAAGTGCTGAGGAGAGGAGGCGTATGAGTGATGGCTCACTTAATAACGGCTGGTTTTACCTCCCAGTCGACCCTCAGGACCATGGGGCCTGAATGAATTAAAGCTAAGCAGACCTTCAGAGACACTTTCCTTGCGTGAAGCGATCGAAGAGGAGGCAGAAGAAGGCATTGCCCTGTGTTGTCGAGACAGTGAGGGGAAAACCCCAGAAAGGTCCCTGTGTGGCGTGAGAATTGTGTTAAAGCTACAGATGGCAGCCCTGAGGAATATGCAAAGAAGGCAAAAAGCAGACGACTGAGCGCAGTGAACAGACTTTGTTTCAAAGCTCACCAGGGAATAACAGTTGATTTTTGTCTTTTTTTTCCACTACACTACAGTGTAGTGAGAATTCTTAGATCAGAAGATCCAAAAGAGCAACTTTTAGTTTGAGTTAGCTACTGCCCAGAGATCAGAAAACAGTTTTATGTCTTTGCATTCCAAAGTGACTTTTTTGTGAACTCCCTGTCGATAAAACTACATCAAAAAACAGTTTTACAAACAGCCCTTGCAAAAATGATTCATAAGACTGTTTTCTACTGCCTAAGACTGGTCACTGATCAGAGAACTACTGGATTTCAACACTAAGCAGAGGTGGCAAAAATACACACATTCTTTAGTCTAGTAGAAGTACAGATACTTGTGTAAAAATGATCTAGTAAAAGTAGAAGTACTGATTCAACTTCTCTACCCAAGTAAAAGTACAGAAGTACAAGCTCTGAAATGTACTTAAAGAGTAAAAATAGATTTCCAGTGACCTTTTTTCAGCGGTCAAGCCTCCCTCTCTTGCTCCCTCTCTTGTCCATTTTGTCTTACGTCTGTTACGTTGCTCCGTCCGTCATGTGTGATATGCACTGCTCTATACACCAAGGATTTGTCTGTTCTGTGTGTTATTGTCCCATCCGTGTGGATGTTGGGAAGGCGCTGTATAATGCAATGAAAAAATAATCCATAACCCCCCCCAAATGTATTAAAACTGAAATAATGAACCTGTTATGAAAATGTAAGGATGTAGAAAAGACAGATATTTGAAACAGAAACACTAAATTAAAGTACAGATACCTGAAAACAAAAGTACAGTAATTAAGTAGTAGTACTTCCCACTTCTGTTTACAGGGAAGCAGAATAACCTGTAAACACAACAACACATATTATCTCCTCAGAAATGGAAAATATTCATAACAAACTTCAATATCCAGCAAGCGCATTAGCATTCTGTCAGGTTTGTGTTGCTGGACGCCAACATTCACTCTTCTTTAACTAGTGTCTGATTTGGTTTCCACCAACTCATGAAAAGAAATATCTGGCTCTTTAGCTACCAAATGCTCTACTTTGCTCTACTTTGTTTCAAGCTAATTGCAAACTTTGTTGTTTTGTGTTTGGCGCTGGGTAGATACAGTTGGTTTATCAGAGCTTTCTTGCTGAAAACATCTGCCTGTTGATGCTAAAAAGAAGGCTGATGAGAGCAGTGGGATTCGAGCAAACCATTAAAACCTGAGGACACTGAGGAAGGATACTAAAACGCTCTGAGAGAATCTGCAGAGATGATGGGTAATAATTATCTCTTGATTTGCCATTATGAACACCCCCCCCCCTGTCATGTTACATATAGTTATATCATCCATTAGTGCAGCTTTAAGTTTAGGGGAAAATATGAGTATGGTTGAAATGGACACGCTTCATTTTTTCCTCTGTGAGAGAGGTTATGTTTTCATTACCGTTTGCTTGTTTGTTTGTCTGTCTGTCTATCAGTCTGTCAGCAGGATTATACAAAAAACTACCAGGCCGACTTGTTATGAAACTTTGTGGAAATGTAGGGCATAGAATAAGGAAGAAGCCATTACATTTTGGGGCGGATCCAGAAAAGGGGGCAGGGATTTTTTTTTTTAATGAGTGACTTTCTAATTTCCCATGTTTCTTAAAGAGCAAAAGTCCATCAAAATGATGGACTGATTCACTCCTGTTCCTGAACCTTGAGGAACATTTGCATGCACTGAGTCACTAACTTAACTTCATTAAGCTTTTGCTGGCATAACGTACTGTACTTCCCTTAAATCATTAATTAATGTAAGTGTTGATGGTTTCCACAAGCATCAAAATTTTGGCATTTATGTTCTGGAGCCATTACCGGCGAACGTTTAGGCAGCCAAGAACAAAAATCTGGCTTTGCTTTGTGCAATTTTGTAATTTCCAATTTTTCCCACTAAAAACAATATGGTTTGAGCTCTGTCCTTTTAGCTTTTTAAAGTCGTAAAAATCATTTCCAACCTGTGTTCTTGTAATATAATTAACTCAGTGTGTTTTGCTCTAAGAACATTTTAGAAGCTCTTCATTGACTCTCACTAGTGGATTTTCTTCTTCAACTTAAGTGAACAAGAAGTAAAATGACTTTCTTTCCATGCTGCCTCTTTTCCTCTTCTTGCCCTTTTTACTCTCCCTTCTTCTTTTTTTTTTTTTTTTGGTTTGAACTCCTTCCCTCTCTTCTCCCTCCTGGGCCTTGGGCTAGTATGTGACCTCTTTCTACCACCTTCTTTCCTGCTTTCCTCTCCATCACCACTGTCATGTTTTCTGCCTATTTCATAGCACATATTGCAGCGATTTTGCGCCATCTCTCACGATCAGAATTGAAGCTTTATGTCCAGTCGCATTGACGTTCCAAAGAGGGTCAACTGAATCATATCCACTTTCTCTTTCATCTTCCACTCCTCCCACCTCTTTTTCTTTCTCTATTCTCTATCTGGCCATTTGGCTGTGTTACTCTGCTATTTGTCAGTGAATTTACATTTCTTCACCCTCGTCTGTTCGATTCACTTCTCTCCTCATCTTTTTTTTTTTTTTTCCTCGCTTGGCTTCCATTTGCCTTCTCTGTCTTCAATCAGTCAGCTGAATAAACAGGGCTGGTTTATCTAGATTGTGTGACGTCAGAAAGCCGTCCCACAACAACTATCTTCTGCGTCTGAGGTCACGGGTCATTATTTCTGGTTCCCCTGGAGGCCTCTGAGAAGAAGCCAGTGAGTTGTGTGCCGACGGGAACAGCCCCTGCCCATGCAAAAAAAAACAAAAAAAAAACAAGAAGGCCAGTTGTTAAATGTAGATAGTGCACAGAGGTGCCTAAATACGGTCCAGTTCTACTCCAGCGCTTCAAATGCTGCAGGATAAATTGAAACTAAAGCGTCCTGAATTCAAAGAGAAAGGTCTTAAGAGCTGTGGCAGTCAGTAGGCTGCCAGCTTACAGCATTCTTGCTGACACACAGATCTGTGATTGTATATTGTTTGATGTATGAGAGCTGAACTCATTCTTAGATCGGCTTTGTCAGGACCACCAGTACAGACGACATTTGAGATGACAGTTTGATTTATAACCTGAGAGACTATGCATATAGAAAAGAGACATTTTGGTCCAGTGGAAGTGTCAGTTCATAGACTTTTTTTAATGTTTTTTTTCACTGTGAGTAAAGAGCATAAAATGCCTTGTCTTTCCCCTGATACTAAGTTGAATAAGAAGTGAAACTAGGGCCAGATGATACGGCCGAAAATGTTATCGTGACAAAAATCTTCATACCAGTCGATGTGGATAATTATCACACTCATGTCAAATCATTATTTCTTTCTGGTTTCATTTTAAAAAATGAAATAGTTTTATAGTTTCTATTTGGAAAGATGCAAAAAGATGAAAATGATGCAAAAGACAAATCTACATGAAAACAATGTAAAAGACAAGATGAAAATGTCAAAGACGATGACAATGCAAAAGATGAAATGAGAAAAAAATGGCACAAAAGACGAAACTAGACAAAAACAATGCAAGAGATCTAACAAGACAAATATGACGGAAAAGATGAAACAAGAAATATCAAAACAAAACCACACCTGTAATGCCTGATTTTGTGGTTTAGTTTTTATTTGGTTAATTTTCTTTATTTTGTAGTCATGGAGAAAATGAGCACAGTCTCTATTAAGGCAGAACATTCAAAAACAATTGCAATGATAAAATCTTTTTCTTCAACATTAAAATGCAAAAGTAAAATCAGGTAAATCAGGTAAAACAAATTGACATGTTGACACATTTTGTAAGTAAGTAAGTTTAGCAAAAAAGAAGAAAAGCTGATGGTGATATTTATCGCAATACAAAATGATATCATGATTTTATTGTTATTTTATCACCGGCCGTTGTTGAAACTAAGAAAGAAATGGCTTCATTCATCTCTTGCACAAAAAAGAAAGTGCACTGTACATAATTTTTAAGTTGTTATGAGTTTATTTTCTTCACAAACATTGACCATTAGTCGCTGCTGTTACTGAGCATCTACTAAGAGACAATTAAAGGGACAATTTGTATTTTTGGGCATAATGCAGTGAGTGATAGTCACTGTAATTCTGTGGATGCATGACTGTACTGCTGTTTTATGTGTGTGTGTGTGAGTGTGTGTTCTTCTGCTGTTTATCTTTATTTCCTAATCACTTAACTTCAGTCCTTCAGCCACACACACACACACACACACACACACACACATAACACACAAATGCTCATATGCACTCGAAGACAAGTATTTGTATACAATAAATATGCACAGACACACACCTGCATGCATAAAAAAATGCACACACAACACACATACATGTACCTGGACACATGCATGCATGATAAATGGTCAAGAGGCTGAAGGAGGCTGAAAAACAAACCACCTGCTATCTGAGCACGAGTGTATCTGTGTGTATGTGTGTTTGATAAGTGGAGTGAAGTGGAAGTTCTCCCCTAATCAGCAGCTGTCTTTCTCTAATGGCTCTCTTCACTGTCCACTCAGAGCTCTGCCACATCTCCAAAACAAACACACAGTCTCTCCACAACAGCAGACAGACAGCGGACGTGCACAGGAGCACTAATGTGTGCACAGACACAACAAGATGTTTCTCAGAGCAAAAATGGTGTCAGGCAGAAAGGCACCAGTAAATACACTAGTGGCTTTGAAAGACAGGAAGTTTTCAAACCTAACAGACTTTCACACTTTTCAGTTTGATCTGAACCAAAAAAAAATCACAGGTGTTCAATCCTCCCGTCGGACCAAACAGCTGGACCGTGATCCGAGAAAAAAGAGCCGGTCTCGGCCTGGATCAGACTGAGCGATGGTTTGGTTTGTTTTTAATTTGAAAATGCTTTTTAAGCTGATTTTTGGACCACTTACAGAAAGTTGCAGCAGGCTATTGTCAGCCATTAAACAAAGGAAGAAGAAGAAAAAGAACTGGAAGAAGGAAAAATTTGCCGCGGTTAGCACATGTACAGAGGAGGAGACAGATTTTAATAGAAATGTGATCCAATTTTGTTCTGGATCCAAATGATCCAGACCAAATGAGTTGTGAAAGTGCCCTAAGTTACATAGCAGATTAATCTGTTGATTATTTGCTCAATTTTTGATTAATTATTTGCTATAAAATGTCAGAAAATGGTAAAAAACCCAAGATGACGTCCCTAAAGACATTCTGTTTACTTTCATAGAGGAGGAAAGAAACCAGATATAAATATTCACATTTAAGAAGCTGAAAACAGAGAATTTTTTTTTTTTTTAACCAAAAAAATGACTTTGTGAAAATGTGAATTATTGATAATCACGTTGACAATTAATTCAATAGTCGACAACTAATCGAGCTAATTGAGCAGCTCTTTATGAGATACACACATTTTTCAGTCCTTTTATTTATAGATCTGTGGGTTATATTCTTTTATTAAAATAAGGCTTAGTAATAGTTTTACTCAACAGTTCATGTTTGGCTTGTGGGTGGCAACCAACATGTTCAAGGTTATTAGGGAAAGAAAGTTTTGTGCAATTTGAAAACATTTCTAAAGGAGAAAATGCTATATTTTGTCACAAGTACAAAATTGCACACTAGCAGTTATTGTGGTTCCTTCCCAGTGTTTACAGTGATGGAGAGGAGATCCTGCTGGGTGAAAACTGCATTAGATAATCCCTGAAGCAAACCTAAACTGTAACAATAACAGAGCTGTCATCACTACAACTATTTGACACACACACACACACACACACACACACACACACACACACACACACACACACACACACACACACACACACACAC
>JAPQRN010002064.1:0-10418 GCA_037367275.1 Coranthus polyacanthus | reverse complement strand
CATAGACTGAGTTTTACAATGAATCTAAATGTTTTTACATCTAACTCTAAAGCATCTGCGTAAACCAGACTCACTGCTCGTCACGGTTCAGAACAGAACAGGCCAAGCGTTTGGCATGACATGAAAAATAATCACATCGACAATGTGATGAAAAATTACACAGTTTAACCTCAGTACAGGAACTCTATTAAAGGTATTAACGTGTTTGAGGAATGTAAAACAGTTTGCAGTGGGAGCGATGAGGACCTCCGCCGTGGAGGAGACGTCCCTGTATCTGTATGCCTGAAGCAGCCTGACCCAGATAACATCTGCCGCTGCTGTCAGATTGTAAAGCTGCCCCTGAATGGGATTTAATCGTCCATTTGATTAGACTGGAGATCGTTACTGTTCTGACTGGACCACGGGCGAGTCAGCGGTCTGCAGTCCACAGAGGGACAGACGGACACACAGACGTAAAACAGACACAAACCTGGGACAAAAATTTCAACAATGATGTCAATCGCATTTTAAACACGACTGAAATTATCATCAATTCATCAGACAAAAACAGCCTGATCTTTAAAACTGATCGAAAATAAAACCCCAAGTCTGCCTGACAGTTCAAACTGAAGAAATTCAACACTGAAAAAATAAAACAAGTATTAAATTCTCACTTTTTTGTTGCCATTTTGTGCCTTTACTCGTAGCTGACAGAAGAGAGATGACAGGAAATTACAGCAGAGGAAGAACACGCAGCAGGTTTTACCAAAAAACACTGTGGTTCAGTCGACTCTTAAACCAGATACTCACGTTTTATAACGGACGTCATACGAGGCTGAAATACAGCTCATCTAAACGCCAACATGTCCGTCATTACGAAGATTTACTTTGTTCATAAAGTATTTGGACAAATTAAAATCATTATCCTGAGGAAAACCAAAAATAACACAGTTAACAATGGAGCTGCACAGTGAATCGAATCACAAGGCATCACGACTCGAAAAGGTAGATAGATCTGAAGGGATGTGTTTTTTATTTTTGGATGGTGATCTTATTCGACACCAGTGTAATCCAGCGTATTTTCAAATGTGTAAATGGATGAACTTCCAGTGGATCGCTTCTCTCCGCTGAACTACCCAACGTCGACTTAACTACTGGTAGTTTATTTAACAATGACTTCAAAAAAACCAATAACACAGCACAGAGGCTCATCAATAAATCCACAGTGGGGACGTTTTATTGTGGAGGAGGACCTGGTTTTAATGAAGGCTGATGTCGTTCGTTCGTCAGCGTTTCTTGATATTTCAAATGGTATTTAATGTAATAAAATCGAGATTTCTTTGCCTCCATTTTTTCCTCATTCGCCCACTGAACCAAACTGTGGATTTGGATTCTTTACACCCGTCTAAAAATCCTCAACTACACATTCCTTTCTGGGGTTACAAAAGAAAAGTCGCTGAAATAGGATCATCTTTTAGTTACCATGACGATTTGACAGAAAGCTTTATTGTACTTGTGGAGATGTTTAAGTGTGGACCAGCCAACCCACATGGCAAACCTCCAGTGAAGTAGGACGTTTCAAATGGGATGAATGATGAATCAGATTTCATGAATAGGTTTAATTTAAGCTGCCAGTGGCTGGATTCATCAGTGTCACTACATCTCCACTGTTCCTCACTTTCTTTGTGGGTTTTTATCATGGTTATAAACACCTGATTTGAACTGTTCTGAAGCCGATAAACGCTGCTAATCCGCTTTCACACTTTTATGACACACTTAATAAAGTTTAATAAAGTTACCTCAGAGTTTACATCTTTGTCTGTCAGTGTTTTCATTTACAGACGCAGCTCGACGTCGTGTCTCTTCATTCTGTGTTCACTTGGAAATCATAGACTGTAAATAAAAAGTGTAACGAGACTTCTGCACCTCCTCTTTACTCTATTTACAGGATGTAGAAAATAAAGAGGTCTGGGAGTTGAATATGCAATTACAAGCTTCAAGTACCGACCGCTGTTAAGATTTTGTATTTTCAAATTCTGGTGTTTTTGCCTCTGATTTCTGCTCCTGCAGTTTTAATGCTAACAGTAGCAAGTACCAATAAACCTCATGAAAGACTCCTCTGATGTCTTGTTAATGTAACTTCTCAACCAAAAACTACAGTAGAGCTGTGTGTCACGAAAAAACTATTCAACAAACACGAGCTCTGAAAGTCAGACTCGGCAGCCAAGCAGCTGTCAATCACACCTGTCAGTCAAAGCCCGACACGTCCTAAAATTTTATTAATGGAGCAATAATTTAACGATGGAGCCGAACACTTATTAGAGGGACCAAATAAAACCAACGAGGCCACGATGACTCCTGGAAAAAATGACTGACTTAGTATTTTTAGAGAGAAATTCAATGTAAGTCTATGGGATCCAGGGCTTTATGGAGTAGCACCTAGTGGCCGTCAGCGGTATTACACTTCAACACACCAAAGAACTGGCTTCACTTTGGAGCCAAAGTTCTTGACTCTTAGGACTGACATGGAGTCGTCTCACATCTCAGACGTCTGTCAGCTCTGAACAGATCCAACACATAGTGATTGTTCTTATATGGTTTCATCTCATTAAGTGTTCTAATAATCCAGTTTACAGGACATGAATCTGGATATAAAGTAGTTCAAACTAGATTCACAACAGCAGCAGCTGTCACAACATAGACTCTGAAGCGATTAATAAGTCACAGAGACCAAACCAGGACACTGACTGAAAATACTCTAAGTTAAGTAGGATTTTTCATGTTGGGCTTTTACTTGTAAAGGAGTATTTTTACATAGTTGCATTGGTAGTTGAATGAAGTATAGGATCCGAATACGCCTCCCACCGCTGGCCCTTCTGCTTTCATTTGTTGCCTGTTTGTTAATGGCTAAATTGTTGAGAAAATTCAGCTCATTAAAACAGAACGACTTTGTTTTCACTGATTCCATCTGGTTGTTTATGTTGCTCCTCTTTCCCACATCGAGCCGGGTTGTAACAGAGATAGAAAGGTAGACGCAGAAACAAAATGATACCAAGGGAATAAGACAGAGGCAATTTAGGAAAAAAAATAAAAGCAGATGAAAGTAAAAGCAGAACGGGACATGAAAAGAGCAACAGAGAAAATGTAAAAATTCAGATAAAGTGAAGAATCAGACGACGAGCGATAGGAAGAGATTGATAATAAGCGACGACGACAGTGAGGCAGTGAAAGTGTGGAGAGCGAGGGAGAAGCTAACAGAGTACATAATGAGGCTGAGCTCGGCGGGGAGTGTGAAGGGCAGTAATTTACTGATCAAGGACAGAGATTGATTTGTCGCCAGAGTGGAAAAGAAAGCCCACAGCGTGAGTGAGAAGCTTCAGCCCACTCTCAACAACAGGGCTGTCAGCAAGTCGCCACAGTATTACCATTTAAATGTACAAAGTCCACACCGCAAACTCACCAAGGTCCGGCTTGATGCTGAAGTCAGATGAGGTTTTGTAGTAGTCCGGCAGCACTGAAGTCCACTTTAAAGGCTTCATTTACGTCTCCACTCTGGTGTACAGGTCACGTTTACACCGTCAAAGTGACTTCAGTGTGTTTTCTCAATCCTCATCGTGTCTTATCCTCGTCTCGCCGAACAAAGCGCTGATTGTTTTTACACAAAGATAAAATAAAATGAATGATAAAGTAACAATGACTTAAAAACAAGTCATTTACAAGATCCAGCTTTCAATTAAATATGTGAAAAATGTGTTGCATTGATTTTGCACAAAAGGCCAAAAGATTCAGTCGCTTTTTTTCCAGTGTTTGTTTTGGTCGATTTGTGATTTTAATAGATTTGTTTTCTGTCTACATGAACTCAAGACAAAACGTGATTCAAAATGGTTTCAGTAAAACTACAGGCGCATACGTACAATAACAACAACAATAAAAACAACTGCAATGTGTCAACGTGCATCATTTAAAGAACAAAAATCACTGTAAGTCAAATAAAGCTCCACTGTTATTATTGAAGAGACATTCACACAGAGCTGGTGATGTGGATGAAACATTTTCATCTATAATTACTACGATAAATATCAAATCATCATTTAAGGTTAAAGTCTGACTTTTGGTCCTGAGTCGTCCTGAAACGTGTTGAACTTAACTCAACCGTCTCTGCTCGGTTCAAATCGCCTCCTTTTTCTTTAAACATATAACTGTACTTTTCTAAACACATGTTCTACTTAACATTTGAATTGGATTTTCACTGTAAAAGTAACACTCACGTCGCTAATATGATATATTGAACATTATTCCATCTTATATTTAAAGAAATCTGTTTCTAAGATGTTTTCAAAGTAGGAAACTATAAATATGGTAATAAGACTAAATACCAATACTGCACTGAATCCAAAATATCATCAAATACACACTGCATGTTTAAACTGCAGCCTTTTGCACAATTAATCCAATTGACATTGCAATTGGATTAATTGTGGAGCTCTAATCGCTAAGAGAATTCATAAAGAATGGAACGAACAGCATCAATGACGGCTCTGGTGTCAATAAGTCGTATTAATCCCCATCCCTTGGCTTCTTCCAGCTTTGCGTCTTAGGGCTCTTGTGTTGAAGCTCTCCTCTGAAGTGCAGCATGCAAATGAATCCTGCAGCGCTCCTCAGGGAAACATGTGGAGCGACCACACACAACATTCCCCACCAGAAAACAACTCCCAGGAATTGATTTTCTTCTCCTTTTTCTTTTTTGCCTCCGTCTTACAGAAGCACAAGGCTTTTATTTTTCCCCGGCCATCTCTTTCAGGGCGGTCCGCTGACAATCCGCTGATTCTTCTGACAGAAAATCGATCCAATCTCATCCAAGTCTGAGTTCTCTGAGTTCATATCTTGACATCTCGGCTGCCTGAGGAGGTGGAGGAACACAGGTTTGTCTGTTTCACAGATGTGTACAAAGACTTACTGTATCCCCTTGTTGTCTGGAATTTTATCTCAGATTCTAAGAGAAGTCCGACGGGCTGAAGCATGATTTTCTTTTTTGTTAAATGGTTCTTATGAGGCACTGACTGACAGGACAGAACCAGACAGGAGGTCATATCTATTGGCGGCTGACGTGACAGGAGAGTTGCTCCAAAGAACAAACCACAGTATTTTTGGTGTTCAGCCACTTGAAGAGACTCGATGGAGCACAAATGTCAGAGCTGACTCCAGAGTTTTACCTCTGCCCTCAAGTCCTTTCACTCATTTCCCTCAACAACCTGCCCCTTGGTTTTACACCAGCTGTGTTTACAAGGACCCGAACACTCACTAATGATGTGAATAATCGTCCACACGGAATAAAAATCAACCACCTCCATCATTACATACTGGTCTGATCAGATGGGATCCTGGATCAGGTTCAGAGGGTTCAAAGGTTTCATACTAGATCATGACCGGCTCCAGATGGTCCTGCTGGAAGATCCGTCCCTGAAGTCCAGAGAAACTGAGAGAAAAACCCTCAAAGTGTCACATTCTGCAGAGTCAACGAGGACCGAAGACACTGGAAAAATCCAAGGGGTTGAAAGTTGTTCAAACAAGTGTTGAAGATGAATGAAGCTGGAAAACAAACGGTTTCCTTCAGATTCGACTCTTCACAGCAGGTGGAACCAGCTGTCTACAAACAGGGTTTTCCATTATAACACTTGGCTGTTTTTTTCACAAAGGGAAAACTGTGTTGACAGTTCTCTACCATCTACAGTCAAACTAAAAGGTAGTTCAGAACTGTTCACGTTTTTATTACAGCTGCACAATTAATCGAATCACAACCATATCATCATCCTGCGCAATTACATAATCGCAAAAGGTCCAGATTCAGGAGGATTAAAAGGGAGGTAGAAAGATAGAAGATAAAGACCGAGCGGAGAAGTTTCTTTATGCTAGTTGAAGTTTGTATATTCGAAGGGAGTAATCTGGACTCAAACCATTGCCCATTTGGATCTATTAGGATTCAGTTCTTCACTCGTCATCAGCATTTTGTCTTGCTGATGTCTGAGTGTAAGGTTAAAATGTACAACTTGCCTGTGTCTTTTAATAAATATTGTGACATTATTGAGTCAAACAGCATCAAACGCTCCAAACCGACCAAAGTGGAAACCAAAGCGGATTCTCTACTCACAATCATTTCAATCGGGTTGATCCACAATAATAACAGTTACGATAAAGATAAAATAAATTAAATGAAAATTAAATAAAATAAATATTTTTGTATTTTCTAACTTTATGAAAAGCCCCACAGGACTGTTTGTTTTTTTCTTACATCTTTAACAGACGCAGCACGTTTAATGTTTAATAACGTGCATTGTGTTTTACATCTGTACCCTCAGTTCTGCTCTGCATGACATTAATCTTTCATTTTCTCCTGAATTCAGACGGTACAAAGAGCACATGCAATAGTTTCCCGACATATATTGCGAAACCTTAAAAGACGGGTTAAAGATGTTTACCTTAAAGAGAAACAACTCACACTGTAGTGATACCGAAAGACAACGAGACATTTCGACAGCGCCAGATGCTGATTCCAGAGATGATAAATCACAGACTCAAGTAGGGATTACGCAGAATATTAAAAACCTGTTTTGTATGTCTGGTGTGTGTTTGTGTATTTATGCATGACTTGTACCATGTTAGTTTGACAGCAACTCTTTCTGAGGCTCCGAGGTTTAGTTTTATAAAGTGACTTTGATCAACCGGTCTCATTTTCCATCCTGGTTTGAGCAGTAATGAGAACGGTGGGCTTTGAGGATGGAGGACAGCTTTGATCCTCAGCTAATTGTCCATCAACTTCTCCGCTTTTAGCCCTAATCTGATCGTTCTTTATATCTGTCACATGTATATCTGCCTGTTCCGGTTACTTCACCAGGAGGAAGTCTGTGTGTGTGACTGCACACATACATCACACTTAAGCACCGCGGTTTTAACCAGGTCTCATAAAGAAGCTGTCCACATCAATATGTTCTACAGACAACGCATCAAATAACTGTAACTGTAGCAACAGCAGCAAACAGACAATCAATGTTATGTGTCAAGGTTGAATCAACTTTATCTTTGTACTGATTTGCAAAACAAATCTACATTGACATCACGACGTTTCAACATCTTATTTTCAACACGGGTGAATTAAGGTTATTAAACGGTGACTGCATTTATATGGAGATGTTCTACCTTCACAACATCCAAAGCACTTTACAATGTGTTTGATTCTCACACAAACTGGAGCCACTGGGATCAACCTGGGGTTCAGTGTCTTTCCCGAGGTCACTTGGACGGTATCGAACCGTCGACTTTCCAGACTGTGGACGACACGTTCTGCCTCCACAGACAGGACATACTGCAAATTATGTACAGCAAGTTGCAGACATGTAACAATTGAAACACGGAATTCAATAATCGTTATTGTATAAATGTAGTGTCCTTGGTATGTTCACCTCACATTCAGCCAGTAAAGTTCACCCAATCGAAAAGGAAACTAGTTTATACAGTGTTGAAAAAAAAGATGCTGAAATAATGTCGGAATATCAACATTGATTTGTTTTGCAAAATCAATACATAATTCAAGGTTGATTCAACCTTGATACACGCCATTGATTCACCTGTGAATAAATGTTCACATCTGCTGGGATGGATAAGTTCAGGGTTTTCCCTCCCATAGAAAGACTCGGGTCCTCCAACCAAGTGGTTTTGTGAAGCACCTTAAGGCAAATGAACATAAAAATCATTGAGCCTATTGATAGCCTAATTGTAGCCCATGTTACGACTAAAGAAATGATCAGGGTTTACATTAGGTGCCCTATGCCAGCTTTTAGCCAGTATCACATGTAGTTGAAGGAAAAAAACAGTATCAAGAGCCAAAATGTCTGGTAGGACATAGATATAGTGTGACCTATAAAACATAAAACTTCAGTGACAACTTAAATATAAACTTACGTTATACAAAAGTTAGTTTTTCTTTCCGCTGATAGGAAAACCTTGTGCTTGGTCACCTGAAGCATTAACTCACATGCTCGACTCAGTTTACATATTAGCGACTTTTTAAAAACGAGGCTCCAAGTTCAGCAGCTGAAGCAAGACTTCAGAAGAGTGTGAAGCTCCAAAAGAAATGCAATGAAACAACTTGAGCTGCTTTAAAGCAGAATGGCAGGAGAAGCTTAAATGGGTAAGATGTGAAAGGGTGGATAGATAGAGAAAATGTTCTGCACCATCTACGAGAAGGCAGGTAGAATAAATGGCTTTACCAAAGGGTCGATCAATTTGAAATCCACTGCACTTACAGAGCACAGTCAATGCTCCACCGCACATCAGCTGTTCATTTATCACAACAGCAAAGTGCCATGAAACAGTCGAGAAAAGACGTGATTATACTGTAGTTGTTCACCACATGGCAAACAACCATCGACGACCATCAGTTTGCTGGGATAACACATTTACTCACAACAATGCACAAAAGGTGAATCTCAAATATTTAAGTTTTTAGGAGCTAGACAGATCAGGAAAGTATGTTTTAGGCTACATTATTATGATTTATTTATTATAACAGCCTATTATTGTGCCTGTTGTGTGATTAGTAGTAGTGTAGATAATTGAAAACGCTCATGTTTTCAGCCACCGATGGAACGTTCTGGCACCGTGAAGGAGACACAGTGCAACCTTTAATTTACAGCTCGGACACTCGGTGAGATGCGGCGCCGATGAGGACAGCTCTGCATGGGTACTGTGGGATGAGATTCCACACGACTTACCAAACGGTCATCAAGGAAATCTATCCAGACGGAGCAGAGCTGGGAAAGACTGCCATCGCAATTCTGGCGGATTCTCCCTCCAGAACAGAATAAAACCAGTTCGGAGAAACCGCCTCAATGAGGACAAGGTGACAAGGTTGATGAGGATCACGACCTGGATGGACTTCAAGTCAGTGAAGTCACGTGATAAATAAGGATGGACCAGGAATGTGTTTCATTTAGTTTGTATTTAAGTTTAAATGTAGCATTGGCATCTATCATTCTGTGTTAGCTCGTCCTTGGTCTATGTCCCACGTGACTCATTACATAACCTCCTTAATGTGGGTAAAAAAACCTCACAAGTGACTTTGAAATAACTTAAATTACAATGTTAGTCGCTGACTAGTCAGTAAAATGTGTGATGCAAATTATAAATCAGTTTGTGTGCATGAGTACGTGCCATATCTTCCTCAGTATTATTTTTTCAGAAAACACATCCATATTTTATCCTACTTGTACCATCACTGTGCATATGATTTGTTTCATGCCTACATAATAACATCTTTAGAGTCGGGTGTTAAATACATCTGTGCATGTTGGGAATAAACCAATGCATGTCATTTGGATTCTGCTGCAGGTTTTAGCAGCTCTGCCCAAAATAATTTCGTCCTAAGCCAAACTCCTGCACTTTAAATGTGCTTGGCAATGATGAAGCCTGGTTTAAATACTGGCTCAATTAATTCTACATTTCCTCCTGCAGTGAAAGCCAAAGTTTAGCTCCTGAACAGACTTAATATAGCTGAAAAACTAGTGTGGACATGTTTCTACGCAGTGCCCAAGATGCTATAAAGTAGCAGATTTGTAGTCCAGGCAGATAAAACTCAGCCTAAAATGCCAAAGCCATAATGACTACAACTGAAGGGCTGGTAGATATTAATTAAGCTGCCTCAAAATACGATAGCTTGCATTTATGTGGGGAACCATTAAATCTAAGTAGATGACTTTAAATAATGCTTCTGTCCATTAAAAAAGTCACAGTAAAAAGAGACAAAAGGCTTTACTGCCACAGCCTTCCTACCACGGCTGCCCTGAAATTTAATATAATCAGTACCGTTTTACCTCGCATCTATCATCCAAATCCACAGCGTGCATGTGGAAGCATAGATTAGGCTGACTAAGTGGCTGCAGCGCATTATTTTAGTGATAGCAGAGACAGGCGAGCACTGTGGGAGTTTGAGGAGGATGACAGACAGAGATGAAGACAACAGGCGACTCGAGAGCCAAAGAATGCTAATTAATTAAGACATCATCACACAGCCTCGCACAAAAGATGTAAAAAATGCAGCCAGCAAATATGTACGTGGTAAATAAAGAAATAAATCACACCTCTCCATCCTTTCCATTCAGCTGTTCTAATGTGCATTTCATATCTGCACTTTAACAAGAAAACCTAGATGGACAAGTTTGCATATCACTGAAGAACGTTGACAGAAAAGCTAATGAGGAGCATATTTTTCTGTTTCAACTAAAGGCCTCTGCTCCAGCAAAAAGGCCAAAGACTTCAGGGGGTTGACACAGAGTCCAGGCCAGGCCAGGCCAGGCCAGGCCAGGCCAGGCCAGGCCAGGCCAGGCCAGGCCAGGCCAGGCCAGACCAGACCAGACCAGGCCAGACCAGACCAGACCAGACCAGAC
>JAPQRN010002062.1:0-10420 GCA_037367275.1 Coranthus polyacanthus | reverse complement strand
AACCGATAGTCCGCCTCCATGGCCTCCCCGAACTCCTCCCAGACCCGAGTTTTTGCCTCCACAACCGCCCGGGCTGCCGTGCGCTTGGCCTGCCGGTACCCGTCAGCTGCCTCAGGAGTCCCATGAGCCACTCTGTGAATCTGTTTAAATAAAATAAATAATAATAAAATCATAAATATACTGTATACACTGAAGGAAATTCAGTTATGTTATAGCTATGTGCATCCTATGTTTTGTTCCTGCCAGGTTGTAAAATAAATATGATTCATTAAGGAAATCCCTAGTAAAACATGATCAGCATTAAATAAGTTATTGATATCAATATATTGATTTTTTAAAACAAGACTAAGCTCTTTACTTTCTACATCTGCTAGTTTTTTGAGACAATTGTACATATAGTCCACAAATGTCTGCATATATTTTTGCACCAGTTTTTACTTCCATTGAATTAACATGGCACCTCTGCCTCTTTTAGGTCCATTGACTGTGTTTTTTCATTCACCAGGCATGCGCTGAACTCAGAGTGACCATGGTTTAGCAACTTGGAGTTCAGGTTTAGGCGCAGATTTTGTGTTAGGGACCAAGTAGTAACGCAATAAGGAGACAGGATTAAAAGGTAAAAAAGTGTGATATTTTTATTTACCCAAAATGGCAAAATATAATATCCTGGTGGTCAAAAGAGGTAAAAGAGGACAACAAAATATAACAAAAGATATTTAATTAATAATTAAAATAATAAAACATGGTGAATAACCTCTCAGTATCTGAATTTGTGTCTTTTGTTATGAAGAGATATTGTTATAACTGAATTTTCAATCCATATAGAGGAGGCATACTTGATAATATATTAAAGTTATAAGGCATCTTTGAGTAAACTTCGAGTATCATTTAAGTATCTCAAGGTGGAGCCGAGTGGGGAATCAAAATATGGTCATCCTAGTGTTAACAGCTAGGGAGGCATGTTGGCTGTCCTGCTAGCAGCTAATATGCAGCTTGCCTTGCTTACTATCAATATAACCAGGTAATCAGCACTGTTGCTACTGTTCTGAGAACAGCTTTATCATCGCCTGTTGAAATGTATGTTGTCTTAGAACAGACTGCACAGGTGCCTGCTGCTTCAACTTTGCATCTATACTCTTAGACTAGACATTGTGCTAGCTCTGTTCTGTTTTTTAACAGAGCTTTGTAGTCTCTGAAGTTTTAGTTTCTCTTTTGGTCACGATAGTCCCACCTCCAGCCCCTGCCTATTGCCTTAAAATGGAGCAGATTGCCAGTGCAAATGCTGCGCAATTTGCAGGCGCAAGTGATTCTTTTGTGGATTTGGCCCTTTGGTGAAGACTGCAAATTTCATTTGCTCATTTGTATTAGAGAGAAAGGAGCAATGAGTAAACTGTGTGTGCCCCTCTTTGCCCAGATTGAGGAGCTGTATGAAGGATACTGCCTACAGAGGAGACTCAGGGATGGAGCCAACAAGATGGTAAAGGCCTTCACAGTTTCCCCAGGCAGCAAGGAGGCCAGGGAGAGTCTAGCAGAAGCAAATAAAGGATACAAAGAATACACAGAGGTAAGGAGAGGAGGACAAACAAATGAATGGGGAAATCGAGAAAAACTGTAAATCCATAGTAATCTTGTGTTCCTCTATGTAGAATATGTGTATGCTGGAGAGTGAGTTGGAGAACCAGCTGGGGGAGTTCCATATTAAAATGAAAGGTGAGAATGAAAGCATTTACTCATCTGTCACAGTCACTCTCTTTTCTACTCTTGTTGAATTTGGTGCTCCATGCAACTGTTTAATTGTTAACTTGGAGGATGCACAGAACTGCTTACTGGAACTGTAATGCTCAGGGGACTCAACTTCTAATGTAATCCTTTGAATTTGTGGACTTACATTATCAAAAATCACGTCTGTTCAAAATAAGTGCGTCTGTTCACACCTTCCATTAGAATGCATCACCACATGTGTCTTGAGCAGACCTGGGCATTGTACGGCCCCCAGGCCACATCCGGCCTGTGGACTGTCCCTGTATAGCCCACATGAGGTCAATGAGAAATCAGGAATCGAACGTAAATAAGTGTACATTATACATGCAATATATCTGTGATGCTTTTATTGTGAAGGCGACTGCTATTGCTTTCAACTGATGTACGCTTGTGCGTGCATATGCGCCTTGCTGTAAAGTCTTGGCGAACTGAAGTTTTCAAGAGGTGAGTTAACTTTTAGCTCTTAAATAATATCAGCGTCTGTTAAAAACATTGATACAGAATGTAGATTTTAAAAAGACATGGACTTCCAAGGCCTGTGTGGCCTTCCTGGACTCGACCAACAACTTCCTTGTGTTGCAGCTTGCTAATTGCAGTGTTGACTTCTTCCTGGGCCCTCCACTTCCTCCCCGTTCAAACTTGGATGTTTGCAGCCCTCACAAGGTGGTCGTAGGACTCCTCCTGCAGTTCCAGGCCAAGTCATGCCTGGGTTTGAAAGTGACTGCAGAAATGCTAGGAAGTTATGGTCTTGTACACAATAAGGGAAGTAACTAACAGGTTTAATCACACCATTTGCATCTGATGCAACAAAACTGCATCAGCACCAACACTACTAGCATCAACTTGCAGATGAAACAGATCTCCCAGATGGGGAACAGCGCAGCAGAGGTTTTTGAGGCAAGGTTGCAACACCCTGTCAGCATCAGCTGACACTAGAGCAAGAAGAACAGGATTACAACACATGCCCGAGACACTATCAAGGGAATGATATGGTTTTAACAAGTTTACATAACTAATCTTTTGTTGCTGTCCTTTTATTAGGCTTCTCAACAAAGTAATTGAGTTCTGGCACTTGACACAGGTCAGTGCAAGGACCAAAACCTCTGACATGAACAGGGTACTTAGCTACTGGTAACAACACTAGAACCTGGTCACAAGGGCTGTGTTTATGTTGCTTAACTTTATTATCATACAGTTATTCCATCTTTTTTCTGAGAAGCACACACCAGGAACATACAGCTCCAGATCCAGAGATACCTGTAGAAAGGAGCAGGAAGAGAACGGACAGAGAGGAAAAAGCACAAAACTACAGGAAAGGGAAGTAACATGTATTGGAGACATATGTAGTGAATGGAAAGAGAGACAGAAAGAGATAGAGGAGGAGAAATGCTCAATGCATAACTGCCCCCGGCAGACTAAGACTATGCAGCAGAATTTAAAACTAAGGGATGGTTCAGGGTCACCTGAGCCAACCCTAACTATACGATTTGTCAAAAAGGAAAGTTTTAAGTCTAGCCTTAAAGGTAGAGAGGGTGTCTGCCTCCTGGACCCAAACTGGGAGTTGGTTCCACAGGAGAGGAGCTTGATAACTGAAGGCTCTGCCTTCCAGTCTACATTTAGAAACCCTGGGAACCACAAGTAAACCTGCACTCTGAGAGCGAAGAGTTTGGTTTGGAATATACGGTTCTGTGAGATCTTTGATATATGATGGAGCTTTATAGTTAAAAGTATTTGTAAGTTAGCAGGAGGATTTTAAATTCAATTCTAGAATTTATTGGATGCCAATGAAGAGAAGCTAATATTGGGGAACTAAAATTCATTTTTCTGGCTCCTGTTAATACTTGCGCTGCAGCATTTTGAATTATCTGGAGGCTTTTTATGGACTTATTTGGACATCCTGACAGTAACTAATTACAGTAGTCTAGCCTGAAAGTAACAAATGCGTGGACTAGTTTTTCTGCGTCTCTTTGGGATAGGATGCTCCTAATTTTGGCAATGTTGTGGCAATGTGAAAGAAGGCTGTCCTAGATATTAGTTTAATGTGTGTATTAAATGATAAGTCCTAGTCAAAAACAACTCCCAGGTTCCTCACAGATGTACTGGATGCCACAGAAATGTTGTCCAGGTTGAGTATATCATTTCAGAGCGGATTTCTTAGATTCTTTGGGTCAATTATAATAATTTCAGTTGTCTGAATTTAGGAGAATGAAATTACATGTCATCCAGGTCTTTATGTCTTTAAGACATGCTAGGAGTTTTACTAGCTGATTTGTTTCATCCGGATTCATAGATGAATACAGCTGCGTGTCATCAGCTTTTACCATGTTTCCTTATGGAACGGCAGCCTGTATAGAGTAAAAAGAATTGGTCCAAGTACAGACCCCTGTGGGACACCATGACTAACCTTAGTTTGGGTGGATAACTGATCATTAACATGTACAAATTGGGATCTTTCTGAAATATGATTTAAACCAGTGTAGTGCGGTGCCTTTAATCCCAATATAATGTTCTAATTTCTGTAATAAAATGTTATGATCGATCATATCAAATGCTGCACTTAAATCAAGAAGGAAGTATAGAAATATGTCCATTATCTGATGCTACTAAAAAGATCATTAGTGACTTTCACCAGTGCCATTTCTGTGCTATGGTGTTGCCTAAACCCTGACTGAAACTCAAACAAGTCATTCATGTATAGGTGGTGGCGTAACTGATTTACAACGGCTTTTTCAAGGATTTTGGAGACAAAGGGGAGATTGGAAATAGGTCTATAATTTGCTAGAACACCTGGGTCAGAAGTTGGCTTTTTTAGAGTAGGTTTAATCACAGCAACTTTAACTTTGTCTGTGGAACGTAACCTGTTAATAAGGATAGATTTATCAGATCTAGTATAAAAGTATCAATTGAAGGAAAGATATCTTTTAGTAATCTAGTTGGGATGGGGTCTAGCAGACATGTGGATGGATTGGATGCTGAAGTTAGCTCTGAGAGATCTGTAGGAGAGAACGATTCTAAGTATTGAAAAGGTGATTTTGGACTTATTGTATTTGACAATACATCTATGACGGTAGGTGGGAGGATGTTATGAATTTTTTCCCCAGTAGTAATTATTTTATTTGTAAAAAAGTGCATACAGTCATTAGAGGTAAGGTCTAGAGGAATAGAAGGTTCTACAGAGCTATGACTTTTTGTCAGTCTGGCTACAGTGCTGAAGAGAAACCTGTGATTGTTCTTGTTTTCCTCTCTTAAAGATGAAGTATATAATTTTTGCATTACGCAGGGCTTTTTTATAAGTTGTAAAACTCTCTTTCCAGGCTAGGTGAGATTCTGGAGATTGGGAGGAGCGCTACTTCCTTTCCAGCCTTCGCGATATTTCTTTTAAAGTGCATAGTTGTGAATTACCATGGTGCTCACATCCTGTGAGTCACTGCCTTCTTTTTCAGAGGAGCAACAGTGTCTAGTATTGTATTTGCATAGGTCATTGAAGTAAATGATAAAGGAACCATTTCTTTGACTTTGGAAATTGCATTATTAGATAGACATTTACAATACTGTAATTTGTTTCCCCGCACTGTGTAGTCCATTAATGTAAATTCAAGTTATTAAAAAATGGTCAGACAGCAGAGGGTTATGGGGAAATGTTCAATATCTATGCCATATGTCAGGACAAGGTCAAGGGTGTTATTAAAATAGTGGGTGGGTTTATGTACGTTCTGAGAGAAGCCAATTAATTTCAATATTGAAGTAAAGTCAGTGTTAAAGCTGTCATTGTCAACATCTCCATGTAGGTTAAAGTCACCCACTATGATGACTTTATCTGTACTCAGCACTAATTCAGATAAGAACTCAAAAAATTCAGAAAATTAAGAAAATTCAGTTAAAAATTCAGAGTAGGGGGTGGGTGTACCATACACAGTAACAAATAAAACTGTTGTTTCTGATTTCCACTTTGAGTGGGTGAGACTCAGAGTAAGACTTTCAAACAAGTTGTGTCCATGGTGAGATTTTGGGTTGACACATATGTTTGAATGGTAGATTCCTGCCACTCCTCCTCCTCGGCCTGTGCTTTGAGGAATGTGACAGTTCAAGTGACTGGGAGGAGTTGATTGATTTAAACTAACAAATTCATCCTGCTGCAACCACGTCTCTATTATGCCAAATAAATGAATTCCGTGATCGCTTATTAGGTCATTTAGTAGCAGAGATTTAGAGGAGATTGATCTGATGTTTAATAATCCACATTTCATTTTCATGTTTTTGTTCTCAGCGAGAGCAGTACTATTGATTTTAATTAGATTTGCATCTGTAACTCTCTTTTTGTTGTTTGATTTATATAATTTAGCTGGACAGGGAGCAGACACAGTCTCTATGGAGTACTGGGTGGGTGACACCTGTAGTGAAGAGAGGCTTGTAAGACTGCAACTCTGCATCCTGGTCTCGACTCTGAGTTGTCAATTTGAGTCAGACAGCCATATTTCTACATAAGAGAGCAGCATCATCAAAGGTGGGATGGATGCCATCTCTCCTAATAAGACCAGGTTTTCCCTAAAATTATTTCCAATTGTCCATGAAGCCCATGTCGTTTTCTGGACACCACTTAGACAGCCAGCAGTTGAAGGATGACATGTGGCTAAACATGTCATCACTGGTCTGATTTGGTAGGGGTCCAGAGAAAATTACGGAATCCGACATTGCTTTAGCAAAACTACACACCGATTCCACATTAATTTTATTGACTTCCGATTGCTGTAATCGGGCGTCATTACCATCGACGTGGATAACAATCTTACTGAATGTCCGTTTAGCCTTCGCCAGCAGTTTCAGATTAGATTGAATGTCGCCTGCTCTGGCCCTGGGAATGCATTTCACCATGGCCACTGGAGTCTCTAATTTCACATTTCGGATTATGGAGCTGCCAATAACTAGAGTCTGCTTCTCAGTGGGTGTGTCGCTGAGTGGGTAAAACTGATTTGAAACATGAACTGCTTGGTGGTGAACCATGGGCTTTGGTTTAGGACTATGATTGCTTCTGCAGCCAGTCACCCAGCCGCCCTAGCGTCCCAGCTGCTCGGGACCTGCTGGGGGACAGCTAGTAGTGGTTATACTATGTTGGTCCGCACCAGCTACAGGCAATTGGCTAACCGGCTTAATTTCCATGGTGCGGAGCCTCGTTTCCAATTCAGACAGTCTCTCCTCCAGTTCTGAAAATAAGCTACATTTATTACAGATGCCACTATTGGTAAAGGAGGTGGACGAAAAACTAAACATGTGGCACATTGAGCAACAGAATGAGGGAGAGGCAGAAGGAAAGGCAGAGGAAGATAGAGAAGCCATGGCTAGCAGGCTGAGCTAACAGCTAGGTTATATGCTAAGCTATCAACTAGGCTAGCGGACAAAGGTCCGGTGAAATTTTGTATAGCTGGATGTTTCAAATTTAGAAATTAGAGCTAGAGTAGTGTAAATAGACGCTACAACTCTAGACTTGACGCTAGACAGAATCAAATTAGAGTTTGCTAAGATCAGTATAGTGCAGCAGAGCTATGACAGGTTATACACCAGCAACAGGAAGGGAAACAACACACTCACCTGAGGAACAAGAACAGCAGTCTCCTCCTGTATGACAAGTCTTAATATATGTGGACCCATCTCTTTCTAAACGTGTCTAGAAAATACAGAACTATGTAATCCTTAGTTTTCCTTATTTTCATATGATGTGCTGTCGTGCTGTTCTGGTTACTGTCTGTCTTAATATACATGACACTTTTTTGCCACCGTTTTGTTTTGTGTAATAGCAGTTTTGTTTGTGCAAATGTATCACAGAATGTCGATTATTTAATGAGCATGCCAGTGCCTTTAATGTAGCTGCTTGGAAAGTTACAATGAAATAATTTCAAAAGAGCAAAGGGTGTATTCCCAGTGTGTATCTCTCAGTCTAAGCTCACTGGCCTCTATTTGTCCTGCAGGTCTGGCTGGATTTGCTAGACTGTGTGCTGGTGACCAATATGAGGTTAGTTTCTCTATGTTCTGTCATTAATGTGCCCTCATAATTGATCCAGAAAGTATTAGACAAAATTGAAACTGGAAAAGAATAGAAAGAAAGAACTGTACACTCATGTAAATGCAAGTGACTTGTAATTGTGAGTCGTGTGTGTGTGTGTGTGTGTGTGTGTGTGTGTGTGTGTGTGTGTGTGTGTGTGTGTGTGTGTGTGTGTGTGTGTGTGTAGATCTTTATGAAGTATGGTCGGCAGCGGTGGAGACTTCGAGGCAGAATTGAGATCAATGCTAAGCAGGTGTGGGACAGTGAAGAGATGTTGTTTCTGCCACTCATCAATGAGTTCCTCTCTGTTAAGGTCAGTTCCTTCCTGCTTTTCTTCTTGTTTTTTATTTTTAATGTATTTTTTAGGGAAATTTTTTGGTCTGAACTGGTTGTATCTTTTCTTAATCTTGTTATTGTCCTCTTATTTGTTCCTCTATGAGGCCTCAAATAATGTCCACTGCACTCCATATTCTAAGTTGAAAATTCAAAACTTCTGAACTTTCAGTGACTTTATTCTGAAAGTTCAGAATAAAGTCACTGCTTGTAGAGTGCGTTATCTGTAGTATATTGACAGGCTTCTGTGTCCAAGACTGACTTACTTATTGACCAAGATCATCTTGTTGACAGTAGTACTGAGGCTGCACCAGCTCCTGGTACTTACATATATACTGTGAACAGGGATCTTATACATATTAAATCTGTCAGGCTCGTTGGAGATAAGCCAGACCTGCATAGATGTAATAACCACCGATTTTTACACAATGCATGCTAGATTGGTGTCTGATTTCTTCCCCACTTGCTCTGACGTTACGAGAATGTAGGCGAGGATAGCCTCATGAGATCAAGATGGCCACAGTTTTTGGAGCCAGATTTTTTATACAATGATCAATACAATACAGTATCTGTTACATTTGATACCACTGCCATCCCAGTCTCTGTGTTAAACCAAAGCAGCAACTGGAGGGGCAGAAGTGGTACCAGAGAGAGAGATGGTGAAGCGTGTTGTAACTGGGCAACTAAGGGCAGCTGAGACAGTGGAGAGGAGGAGATTGCCAGAAAGACTAAAAAGACAGACAGAGACCTCTTCTGGTCTCCAGAGGCTGAGAACAGATACTTTAAAAGTATTAGTAGAACCTGTTTTTAGAAAATTATTTTACACTCATTAGACTGTATTTGCTGTATGAGGTTGCATAATTCAGTGACTTGAAAAGGCAAAGTATTTAAAGACACAGCAATATCTAGTGGATAGATTTTTTTTAGCATAGCATAGTGATAGAGATCCGTCAGTCAGGTTGGGTTATGTTCAACATATAGTAATTCAAAATGTGCTCCACGAAACAGCTAAACAGGACATTAAAGTGTTAAAGAAGGAATAAAAGCAAATAAAGCCTGACCACTAAATGGGGACCTATCAAGCATATGGAGAACTGTCCAGCTTAATAGCGGACTTTTAACTCCTCCTGCTATTGCTTCATGCACCTTCTTTCCAGGGAAGTTGCAGTTTATCTTGAGGGAACAATTGTTTCTCTGGGTTCACCTTAAATTTCAGTTTAGGTGTGCGTGCCTACCAGCAGTATTTGCAACAAATATTTTGGGGTCAGTTGTGATTTAGTATATAACTTTTATGGGTGCAAAATAGAAACCTGGAATCACTGAATGTACAATATGCTGAAAAGCATGCAGCCTTTAGCATGCAGTATGATACATTTTGTTTACAGCAGTGGAATTTTTGACTATTTATACAGTCCAGATTTTTCACTCAGGGGCAAGGAATTGATATAATTTTAAGAATTCCTCACTTGGTAATTTTGTGGAAAAACTGATTCTTATTCTAAAGAGAGTACTTTTAAATATTTTCACGGATAACTGGACGGGATTTAAATTTCATATTAAATGCCCAACAAGTTCAACAACAATGTGACAGTGATCAGACTTAATTTCTTTGATCTCCTAGGTGACAGAGCTGAAGAGCTTGGCCAATCATGTGGTTGTAGGAAGTGTTTCCTGTGAAACCAAGGACTTGTTTGCTGCACTACCGCAGACAGTTGCAGTGGATATTAATGACCTTGGGACCATTAAGTTGAGTCTCGAGGTCACCTGGAAGTGAGTCCTGTCAGCCACACTGTCAGTCTTTCATTTACATATCTAGCACTTCTCATTAAGATGAAGCATTCTGGGCAATGCATGTGACAGTAGTTATTAATAGCAGAGATTGTCATAAACACTTAACTCATAAAATGTATCCAAATAAAATATAAAAAATTGGAATTTGAAAGTTGAAATTCTGTTTAAATAAAAGACTGGTCATTTGTATTTTGAAATTACAAAGATCCATTCTAAACAAACTGAAAGCAACCTTTTAGGACTGTATTGACAGACAGTGGCGATGGAATTACCTGAACTATAATAGCTCGTTTGGTGAATTCACTATGTACATTTCTAAAGAATACACTCCCTCAGTACAGTAGTAGTGCCATACTTATTACTATTTTTAAAACAAAAAAGAAACAATTAAGAAACTGTGATGTAATGTGTAAACTTCCTATCAGTTATTATGCCAAGTTAATGTCAATTTAAACCAGTTGGCATGTGTACCTCATTTAAAGTTAGCAGCAGATATAT
>JAPQRN010002061.1:0-10434 GCA_037367275.1 Coranthus polyacanthus | reverse complement strand
AATCCACATGGGCATTTAAGCATATATGTAACATTACAAGTAGTACGTGAGATGGTACCTCCATCCATCCATCCATTGTCTTCCACTTATCCGGGGCCGGGTCGCGGGGGCAGCTAAGCAGGGAGGTCCAGACTTCCCTCACCCCAGACACCTCCTCAAGCTCATCCGGTGGGACCGCGAGGCGTTCCCAGGCCAGCCGAGAGACATAGCCGTGTCCTGGGTCTACCCCGAGTCCTCCTCCCAAGGGATGCGTTCCAAAGGCATCCGGAACAGATGTCCAAGCCACCTCAGCTCGTTCCTCTCGATGTGGAGAAGTAGCGGCTCTACTCCGAGCTCCTCCCAAGTGACTGAGCTCCTCACCTGATCTCGTAGGGTGCGCCCAGCCATCCTGCGGAGGAAATTCATTTCGCCGCTTGTATCCGGGATCTCGTTCTTTTGGTCATGACCCAAAGCTCATGACCATAGGAGGGGATAAGCAGTGCCTTTAATGTTAAATTTCCTTCCGGTATGTGGATGGTTAAAGCAATCTGTTTGAAGGTGAAGTGACATTGTTGACAGCAGCCACAAGGATAGGTGCCAGATGGAATGGAGCTAAGAAAATGTAAGGGTGCAGGAGGGGGGAGGTCTACCCTCACTAGCATATTGCGTAGATTTGGCAGTCTTTTATGTACCACAAGGGGGGGGGGGTTCTTGAAAAAGAAGTCCTAAGAGTTGGATCCAAACTGAGAATATGCCAGTGTTCTTTTATTACTCCCTCAATGGCTTCGGAGACAGGTGAATATTGGACACCAAATATAAGTCTCTGTTCTTTTTCCTGTATTAGATAGCCATTCATTTTGTGATATCTTAGAGAACTGTGACGAGGCATTGTTAATCCAAGTTTCTTTGCAGCCTCTATTCCTTCAAGGGTTCTTGAGTACTTTAGTTTGGATAGAGAGGTCCTCCTCTGAGCTGCAGATCCATCTAATGCGGTTAAATTGAGACACAGGAAGATTTTTCTGATGATAAGATTCACCATGTAACAGGGAGTTCCTATCAGTGGGTTTTCGGTACAAATCAGTTTTCAAACACTTTTCTTTTATTATTAGTACATCTAGGAAGTTCATCTTATTGATATTTGATGATATAGTGAATTTAAGGTGTTCGTTTTTGAGTTAATGAAGTTATGGAACTCCTGTACTAAGTTCTCAGGTCCAATCCATATAAAGAAGACATCATCCAAATATCTTTTCCAGCTGGGTATGTATCTGAGGAATGAATTTTCCTTTTGGTTGAAGATCACTTCCTGTTCAAAAAATCCTACATACAGGAAAACGAAGCTTGGAGACATTTTTGCCACTCTAAAATCATTTTCATAAAGAAAAAAAATTGAGGTGAGGACTTCCCTCATGAGCTCCAGAATGTAACAGGTCTTAGGATTACAGGTTGGTCTTTTACCCAAAAAGAATTTTGTGGCCTCCTTCAAAAGGGACATTGGTGTATAGTGATTCAATATCCATTGTTACTAGTAGTTGTGAATCTTCAACTTGCATGGATTTTATGGTGTTAACAAAATCAATCGAGTCTCTGGTATATGAAGAAAGTGGATACTATAGGTTGTAGAAAAAAGTCCAAGCTGATATCTTCTCCGTAAATTACCCATTAGTTGCAATAATAGGTCTACCAGGTGGTATATCTATAAATGTTTTATGGATTTTTGGCAAAATATAGAAGACTGGAATAATCAGAAACTCAACTGTCATAAATGCATGTTCCGATTTCATAATACCCTCTGTAAGAAGGGCATTGAGTTTATTATGAATATGTTTTTTAAACACCAGTGTTGGATTTTTTGTTAGTTTCTTGTAAAATATACTTATATATATAATATATAAGTTGTTTCCCTTTCCACCAATCGACAATATGTGTCTAGTGATGAACTTTTGTGTTTAGGTAGAATAAAGGTAGATTTACCTCTGAAGGGGGTCGGTATCCTTGTTGTAGATACAGAATTGGTGGAGGAGGAGACAGATTCATCTGCAGAGGTAAGGTAAGTGGTTTCATTCTCCTGGGAAGTATTGGGGATGGAGGCAAAGTTAGTTTAAGTTGTATGTCCCTTAAAGAACTCTTTTAGACTCAGAGTATGGAAAAACGTATGCATATCAATTGTGGTGTTAAATTCATTGCAATGTGTAGTAGGTACAAAGGAAAGGCCTTTACTAAGGGCAGATATGCAGGTGTGACAAATTTGCTTACTGAATAAATGAATGACATTCAGTTCCTGTTCATTTTGCGGGTTCGGAAGGGTTTCTTGCCGTGTGTACATTTTTTCTTTTTGTCATTCCTTGAGGATGTGCACCATTTTGTCATTCCTCGAGGATGAAGGCGAGGATGTGCGTGTTTTTTGGCGATCCACTATAAAGCTTAAAACACCCCCCATATAGAACCTATGGAACAAACCAAGCATTAACCTCCGGGAATGAAAAGTGAAGCCAATGTGAAAATGTCAAAAACTGTATTTCCTTGAATGTCCACTGTGCGTCTTCCATCCCCACAGACCGTCATGTTAAAATTAACAGCCTGGCACAAAAAACGGTATTGCTCAGTATTGCCCTGTTCACGACAACTGAAAATTCTGTATAAAGTTGCACAAAGTTATGCACAATTGAGGGCATGGCCGCTTTGAGTGACAGGTGAGCGCTGACCATGTCCACTGTGTAGACTTTGACTGACAGCTAGCTTGGCTGCCTGGTCAGACATTTCTTCCTGACAGGCAGCTCTACTGTAGTCGTGGTTGAGGAGTTACACTAACAAGACCATCAGAGGATTCTGTCATCTCGGTTCCTGGTACTTAATTACAATGCCCAGCCTGCCCAGCAACTTAGCTACCTTAGCATTAATTCATATTGGATTATATGGTCTGTCAGATAGCCTGCTAATTAGCCCAGCTAGCAATAATTAGTGTGTTTATACATTATGCAAAGTTGATATTACTGCTATCAAACACAACTATGTGTTGTGTTAGCATTTTTTAAGTAGCTGAAATTACTTTAACATGACAGTGTTAGTCGATGTGGTCATTGTTTTTTCAGTAAGTTAGCATTAGCTTGGTCAGTTCCCCTTGCTCTTCCGCAGCTCCACCCTTATCCAAATATGGACACTTGCCTTCTCGCTTGTTTCTAAGGCTTCAAAACGACAGTCCACAAACCAATAGGTGACGTCAAGGAACCTTTGTCCACTATACAGTCTATGGAGCAAACTGATGGCTTCAGTGAAAGCTTCCTGGGTGTGTAAGTTAGGATCAGCTCAGTCTGTGTTGTATTGTTTTTGGCTGTTCACTTTTCAATCTACCCCTCATAACTTGGCCAAGTTTATGACAGTTCACTGCTAAGAAAATATTTTAATTTCCCTGAAGTGTCTCCTAAACACCGTGTGATTTAAAATATCGTGTACCTCGGGACAAGGTTAAAAGATTTCTGGCAACAAGCAGAGAACATAAAAATGTGTAGCTACATCACAAAGAAATTAAAACTTTTGTCTCGTAGCATTTTTGCATGAGATATTTCATTGAAATATCGTACTGAATGTTGTATAGTGGAGCAGTAAGACAGGAAATTACATTAAGTAGGGGTTTCTTTCCTCATTTCTTTTGGCTCCGTCAGCTACACCTGGTTACACATTTTTTAAATGCATGAATCTACAGGCCATTCGGATATCATGCTCCCTACTCTTAAAAGGTCAGTCGTCTTTACACACGAGCAGGCTAATATTTCACTAAACGTATCAGTATTCTCTGTCACAGTCACAACGCAATTATGGACTGGCTCTGCTGCCTTCATTTGATTAAAGGCTTAGTTATTGTTCCATTATGCGTTATCTTGTGGACTTGGAAATGAGAATCATTGGAATTAGATGGGGCTAAAGAGAAAAAACTAAATAACAAAGCACACACACTATCACAAAGCAATAGTGCCCACGTCTGCCTCTGTTTCTCTTTTGTCAGTCACACACTCACATCCACTCACTGGCTCATGATTCAGAGGAGGAGATAAGAATCAGGGGAAACTGTGGGTGTCCAAGTGTAGAGTAGTAATATTTGCTCGTCCGCCACACACTCTCCTTGGCCACACATAGGTCAGACAGCCAGTAAGTTAAATAATACCAAAGCAATTGTCGTCTGGATGAGCTGTTAGTGTTCGCACTAATTGACTGGGTTTTCTGTCTTTTTCTATTTTAGCCTTTCAGCTAACACTTTCAGACAGTACAATAGTCGAATAAGCATCATTATCTACTCCACAAATATCACAAGTAGTCTAAACAAAAAAAAAAAAGAAAAGAGAAAAGTATCTGAGTCACAGCACACTGATAATATACAGATGGACAAATGAAAGGAAAAAAAACCTGATGGGAGTGGTCTCTTCCAGGATGACAGTGTCCCCGTCCGTAGGGCACGAGGGCTCACTCACTGGTTTGGATATGAAAATGATGTGAATCGTACGCTGTGGTCTTCACAGTCGACAGACCTCAACCTAATTGAACACCAGTGGCAGATTTTGGACCGACGTATTAGACACTGCTCTCCACCTCTGTCATCAAAACACCAAATAAGGGAATATCTTTTTGTTACAATGGTTTTAATCTCTCACAGATTTGTTGAATCACTGCCAGCACTGAAGTTGTTTGGTCGGATGTGGTTTTCCGGCCACTTGCTACAACACTTGATATTTGTTGTTCCTTAATTTGTCACTCATCTGTACATGTACTGGTTATTAATTACAACCTGAGCGTCATAGGAGCAAAACGCACATCCACACATGGACAGACGATTAAATATACTCGACACTAGACACTTTTTTCTACACAAAAATGCACATGTCAAATGCTTATCTGAATCAGACCAACTGCTAAAAATCTCTCTTTTATACTCAAATGACGCCTCCTAACCATTCTACTGCTTTTGACATTAAAGCAAATCGAAATCCGAGTCCAACTCAGCTGTAGGTCCATTCCTTGTCAATTTAACAACAAAACTAAGAAAAAATTCAGTCATCACATAAATGTTCTGAAAGTTATAAAAACAAATATCTTTATAATATATATTAACATTATTTTAAATAAATAAAAGTAAATAATATTTGGAAACAAAATACAGAGATTACAGTGCCCTCTGCTGGTGCTTAAAAGGAAGAGCGTAAGTTTGTGTAAGTGTGGGTGTGTGTGTGGGTGTGTGTGGGCATATAGATACTTCAATTTTGGTGTAAAGGTCAGCCTTTCACTGCACAGATAATAGCTGGGGAAAGATGTGGCTGAGCGAATTCTGCTCCTCAGTGCCCTTGAGCAACACAAACCCACTGCTTAAAAGTTAGGAAACATTGGTTGCACTGAGCAGCTTCCAGTTAACTGTGTGGATCTCGTGAAAGATGCGACTGAGATGTTTTGCTGACTTGTAATTCAGCTTGTGCAATGTTTTGAGCTTGAAAAGACAAAGCAGTGAAGGTTGAGAACAGTGTTGGAGCTGAATGAGCGCCACAATGACACAGACACCCTGGTCAAAACGTATAGGCAAAAAGAACAGTTTCTGCCTTGACAATGATGGATTTCTTTGTATGGAGAAATAACATCATCTAGAATAACATCAAATCATATATGTGTCCTGTCAGAGAACGAATTGAAACTCCAGAATTGAAAGGAAAAAGCTGTAAGTGTTTCAAAAATGTGATTTTACCTTTTCCCAAACTGCCTTTGTCTGCATTTTGTGTGTACGCATGTGTACACTTAAGCTCTATCACTTTGGACTGCTAGAAATGTCTTTCACCCCAGCTATAGGAAGGTGAGCTGACAGGTCTGTTAGGACAAATTAAAGTAGTTGAACAACACAGCAGCTTAAACACAGTGACAGCAGGTTATCATTACCTATAATAATCTGATGAAGCAGGAGAGAGCGGGAGGCGGCAGGTCAGATGATGAGTCACAATCGCTCAGAGCAGCCTATTACAGTCAGGACCATTTATATCCAGATGTCTCTCTCTGTGCTGCTACTGAAATACACAGACAATGCTGATTTAAAAAAGGAAAATTGTAAAAGCAGCTTTATTTACTACCTTAAATGACATGGTTAGTATTTAATAACTCACCTTTAAAAATCCCTTTTAAGGAAATTGTTTGGAGTGCACATCAGATGTGACAATTAAATTGGCTAATGAAAGCCTTGTAGTAAAAAGAGCACTGTGACTGTCAGGAATATTTAACCATTTACTTAAGTTGTACCCAGTATAATTAAATGTCATCATTTATGCCTCAGGGGCTCTGGTGCACAATGAAAGTCATTACTGTTTTGGACAGAGTCTCTGAAATGCTCATAAAGGTCCATTAAACCAATAATGCCTTTTCTTCCATTAAAGCATCATGGGTCATAGTGGTTTGAACTCATTTCCATTATTTTTCAGCAAGAATTGCCTGGCTCTTCGCCTGGCCAGTCTTCCCATAGATAGAAAACCAATCAAATATTCCTCCATTGTTCTCTATTATTGCTTGGTCTGTATTCAGCTTTTCAGAAGGATGTGGTTTATCCCAGTATGCACTGGCTCATATGAATAAATGAATAAATAAACAAAGTATGTTTTATGGGCCTTAATTGGTTTTTATGACCACTTGGGACCATTGAATTTTGTATGATGAACATGTTAGCAAACATGTAAGCATAAGCAGACACATACTAATATTTGCTGCTTTTGCATCTTCTGTACAAATTGTGTCATGTTACTTTCCCCACAGCTTTGAGAAAACGCAGGCAAATCACACAAAAAAATGCCATTCAAGTCCCATAGAGAGGTGAAGTCCCGCCCCTTCCAGTGTGCGCCGTGGGACCTGACTTTGGACAAAATATGGATGGCTGTCAACGGTGAAAGACCAATAATTCTTTGATCCTTTTGGTCTATTTAAAAAATAATAGTAGTTTGTCGTAAAGACAGTAAAGTACTGCATCTCTCATCTCACGTGATACATGTCACCAACACCAAAACGGCCGTTCCCTCTGCTCATTTCACCTCATTCTACAGAACGAGTGCCAAAGTATTAAAAGAGGTGAAAACCACTACAAGTCTGGTCATTTTGAGTTTCACTTTGAGCAGCTCTGAGCTGTCACAGTCTGATACTTCAACAGCTTTACGACAAACATAGGGCGCTTTCACCCCTACCTTGGACTTTTAGACTAGTTTGATTCGAGCCAAATTTGCAGGTGTGAAGCCTCCCCTGGATCATGGTATGAACCGTGGAGCCGGTTTGTGGTTGGTCCGGATCAAACTGAACCATGGTTTGGTTCATGTATGGTGTCAGAACATTTTTTGGATAATTCAAACCTTCTGACCAATCGCAGGAATTTATGGAAGGCTTACAGAATAAGTAAAAAATTAAATTAACAAAATGCTGAAGTCAGACGCATGACGTCAATGATGATGACAGGACGTACTAGTCCGCTCCCACAATTGCAGTGTGGAAGCACAACTAAGCGGACCAAATGTGTAGAATGTAATAAAAACATGAACCTTGGGTCGGACCTTGAACTTTCAGGTGTGAAAATGCTGTTAGTTGCTGAAGACTAATACTGTCCATTCACCAGCTTGTTGCTATAACTGTGTGCAGTGTATGGTGCTGAGCAGGTTGCGTGGGCTGGGATTTCAGTGTATACATATGTGCCATAGTGGTGTGACTGAAACGACTGGTAAAGCTCTCAGCTTCCAAACACAGACCTACATGACACTAAAAGTTGAGGAGAAGTGTATATTTGAGTAATAATTCTCTGTGGTTGTGTCACTAATGAAACCAGTCATTTGATCTTTCCTTGATATAAAAATAACAACTGGGGCAGCTGTAAAATAAAGCAACCCCTTCATAATTACTATTGTATCTTAATACATGTCTGTCCATCTCCATTTCCTTTAATTCCACCTCTGAAGGGTGTCCCATGGTGATTATTAGCATTAATAACAGACTGCAACATTCAGTCTGACAACAACATCCCTGTTGACTTTATATAGTGCTCATTATTCCTTACAATGTCTTTTGTCTGATTAGCATGCTGTGCGCCGAGGAGGGATGATTAGCCGTTAGCCGTAACGCGGTGTCTTACTAGGTCATCTTCAATTACAAGGTGCAAAGTGTGTGAAATCAGTCTGTCAGCGCTAAGCTCTCTGCATGATTTCAGCATCCCTGCTTCTTGCTAATGATGCTTAGGGCAAAAAAGAAAAACCCTGGGTTTAAGGGGCAGTGTGCATGTGCACAATGTAATTATGTTGTTTTTCCCTTCACATATTTTTCCCTTTGCTCACAGCAGTATTGGGAGAAGCCTGTTTTTCAGAAGCCAGTTGCTGCTGGGTCTTTAATGTACAGTGTTTTCACAGAGACAATGCAAAACACAGAATGGAAAACATGAAGCACGGGCTGTGATTTCACTAAATACAAGGCAATTAAGTTTCATAAAGTATGTATATAAATGTAGTTTATTGAAACATTTTTAAATCAGGGATTGAACCAGGCAGCTGTACACACCTGCCTTTCCCAAAATTAGGGTCAGGAGTAAAATACATGACAAAGCTACGATACATGAATTCACTTTCCTAATTAAAATAGAAAAGAGCTTTATACTAAAGCCGTTTGAAATGCAGAGATACTTCAGAGTGTTTTATGTGGAGAGGCGCTCAGAAATAAGAGCTTAAAAGTGAACAAATTGGACAGACTCTCCAAACGCATTCTCACTAACGGGGAAAGTCAGAAGTATTTTGTCCAGCGCAAAGAAGAGACTTTCAAGAAGCAGTGTTTCATCAGGAGAAAAGGAAGTCAGTCACGTCTTTGTTTGCGGACATGAGCATTGGAATTGTTTGTTTCATGTGTCTGTGATTTGGTGTCGATGTTTCTACCTACCTAACATTACTTGTCAGTGTTAGACACAGTTGCTGAAGCTTTTAGCTGTGACCGACCCGCAGGCATCTTCTTAATGTCGATGAAGCAGCAAAGTACGTTCATTCAACAATGTATTGTCAGTGTGGGTCCCAGGCAGACGCCACATTTCTCATTTGGGTCTCTAGTCTCTAGTTTGGGAACCGCTGGTGTATAAGTACAATACTATAATACAATACCACTACAGCATGTTCTGCAGCTATTTCTGACTTCACTTCTGTAAAGTTAGTGTACGGTTTGTTTATCTGAACTTTTTTAGTGAAAGCACAGCCCCTTGTAATGTTACATACAGTAATTTGACAATCTGAAAAACAATCTTGATTGTAATTTAAAAAAAAGAAGATTAAAATCCCCAAATCCCCATTACACTCATTTTTTTTCTTAAATTAAAATTGTCATAAAAGTCGCCCATCATGGAGGCAGCGTGTCTCTCAGACAAAGACACATGCTCTCGACGTGTCTCTCGTCCCTTACATTCATTTACTTGTAACTTGAGTTCAGTCATGCCTAATGATGGTTTTTCGTGGTTATAGGAAGAAAGTGTCTTTTGCACAAGAGGGCTCAGTGTAAGACTACTGAGTTGAAAACACATACATCAAGATTCTCTCAACGGGAGGGAACAGTCTGTGACTACATCAAAATTGCACCAAAAGAAGATGAGATTAGTTGTCATTTCTTGACACTACAGAACATCTAGTAGTTCTTTTTGTTGCTGGGGTTCTGAATTATGTGCATCACAGCGAGAAATAGAGGCAGAGCATTGTAGTATATTTTCTAAAAACAATTTCTAGAATTGTAATACACAAAAGTCTCACTAGATGTCACCAGTGTTCTGTTTTTAAAATACAGTTTGTGAAAGCAAGAAGTGCAAATCCAGTTGTGACTCTGGCTTTCAGAACTTAAATGAAAAAGATTTAGATTTACACAACTGACAGGTTCCTTTATTATAGAGTTATTTAATTTATTCAATTCTAATAGAATAACACTGCAATGGAGCCAGAAGTTGACACTGTTAGAGTAAAATAAGTCCTACGGGTGTATGAATTGTAACAGGGTTAATGGAAGTTCCTTGTTTACTGGATACAAAAACCTACATTCATTGTACATTAACTTCTAATGGTTAGTTATTGTGTGTCCGTGGCATAACAACCATGGTGTTACCATCGCTGTAGCTTGGTTAACATGATGTATTCACATGTCACAGAGCGGTTCTTCAGGATATTGTATGAAATATTGTAGGTTTTGAGTAGGTTTCCATCCAAATATATCAAATTTTAATTGAATTTTCAGAAAATCAAAAGAAAATGTGGATTTTCCATCCACAGTGGTGAATAATAAGAGTTGATTAAAACTTTTTCATTTAGATAGTATTTCATTCATTCATTCATTCATTTTCTGCAACCGCTTAATCCTCTGGAGGGTGGCGGGGGGGCTGGAGCCGATCCCAGCTGACATTGGGCGAAGGCGGGGTACACCCTGGACATGTCGCCAGTTCATCGC
>JAPQRN010002060.1:0-10443 GCA_037367275.1 Coranthus polyacanthus | reverse complement strand
AAAGCCCTTTGAGGCAAATCTTGATTTGTGATATTGGGCTATATAAATAAAATTGAATTGAAATTGAATTGAATTGGCGTCCTACATCACAAATAGTAACATAATGTATAATGAGTGAGAGACTAAAGTCATCATGTCTCTTCTTGTCACCCAAAAAACACATTAACTTTCTAGGAAACAGATTCAACTTGCTTCATGTTCATCTTCCCTCCTTCTACTGAAATGTCATCTCCTTCATGTTGGCCAGTCGGCCAATAAACTGCTCACGGCTCGTCAGACACTCTCACACTCCACAGACTCCATTAGTCTGTTTACAACAAACATAACATTATGTTCATCTCATTGTCATGTTGTTTATTATTAATGCAAAACAAGTTGGATTTAGTACAGTACTAGCACAGGTCGTTGATGTAGGACATTTGTAATTTGACACAACCTGTCATAATGACAAATTGACACCAACTCTACTGCTTGTAGATTTTTTTTTTCTTTCTTTTGACATGAAAGTTATAATAGATTTAAAAGTCCAAACTGAAAGAATAAAAATGACCCCTTGAGGTTATTTGTCTATAACCTCAAATAAATAGAGCAGGAGGCAAGAGCTGCCTTTTATCTTTAAATTCTTGGGGTGGTGTGAAATCATCCAGGGGCCTGTATCAAGTATTTCTTGTTATCTTCTCCTGAGAGTCTGTTAATAAGCTGTAAGAGACATGCTGCAGATGTGCACATCAGCTTTCCACTAGTTATCCACACATGCTGCTGAGCAACTATGCAAAGCAGGGAACCTGATAGTGCTGTGACATGCTTTAATTTGGCCGCATGTCGTCTCAGCCTCGCCCTGACTGTCACTGGCATCGTCCCTGTTCCCCTTCCAGTGCATGTTGATCCTGACTGCTCCTGTCCTCACACAGAAAGCCTTGTGATCGTGGTGGAAGGGGGAAGAGGCAGGAGGGCAGATCAAGTTTATAACGAACCACCTCAAGAACAAAAGGCCAGTGTATACATGGCCACCTCAGCTTCTCCCTGGCTCTCATTCATCCTCTCATTCATCCTTCAGCTTAAAGCAAGAGGAGACAGGATAGCATCTGACAGCTGACATGAGAATAAGGATTCCTTTCACCCACCACTACCCCTCACTTCACCCCGTCCCAAGAATTACAGTAGGTAATAATAGCTAATCCTAAATTAAGAATGTGTCATGTTGTGCCAGATGCTACTTTGTTGGGACTGAAGGAGAACAAACCAGCCTCAGTGACAGACTGAGGAGAGAGTGATTAAACACTGGACTCTACTGAGTCATGAGCAATATTAAAGGAGGATTTAAAGGCAAAATATGGTGATATTCCATACTATCTGTACTGCACTGTACTTACTGTACTTAAGTATAGATTTCAGGTATTTGTACTTTACATGAGTATTCATTTTACATTTTTCCCCTACTAGCATCTTTTTAGATATTACTACAATGATACAATATGCACCAAAGCAAGTTAAAACAAAAGACAGCATTCTCAGAAATCCAGATTGTGTTTTTATGAAAACTATCTGGGCTTAAATCTGCAGTCCTTGATAGTCTTTTGGTATTATTGAGCAAAAATTCCATAATTACCTTTCAGCATATTGTCATTCAAGTGGTCTGAGAAGACAACATTTTGACCAACTACTGTGGACTGTGGAATCTATCCCAAAACGCAGACTTTGGGTAATTTCAGGCAGGTAGGGGATTAAATATGTGATTGACAGCTGTAATTACTGATCACTGATCAGATAATTGCGCTATTCCGCGGCTCAACATGGAAGCTAGGAAAAGTATATTCTCTTTTCCACTGCGATGTGAAACAGCGTCAGGTTCATCTATGTTTATATTTTGTTTTTTGATTTAGACAGAGAGGAGAGAGCTGCAGAAGGAAGGTGTGCATTTTCAAATTCTGTCATTTTTTCCCCTGATTTCGGCTCCTGCAGTTTAAAACAACACGTACAACACAAGTAAATTGTATTTCTCATCAAAACAGTGAGTGACAAGCTAGCAAAGAAACCTGTGTTTTGTGAGTTTAAAATGGGCTTTTGTTATAACAACATATGTTGCCACATCATATCATGATTTGCCACCACTTTAAATGACTCAAGTGCAGGTTTTGCTCTGGAGAACAGAGATCTGTAAACACGCAGACAACATTGGATTGTTTATTATCTGAATAACGTGTCACAGATCATATTTTTAATACCAGGTGAAAAGAGGGTCATGGTGTTAAACATGTTTAAGGCTCAGCTCAATTAGCAAATTCAAAACATTAAAATGAGCAGACATTTTCTCATCTGGCTTCTTTGGAGGAGGACAATACTGAGGGAAATAGTCCCTCAGCATTGTATTATTCCAACAGACTACTTCCTGTCAGTCAGACTACATTGTATCATCATCTAAGGCTTCTCAGTCATTTGTAAAAAGAGACCTATTCCTCTTAAATGAACAGCTCACCAAGCAAAGGGCTTTAGAACACAATTTAATATGTTTACATTCACTACAGTTCATTCAAAAATACTGGCTGCATACCTGGTGACCAGCACTGCAGTGTCCACTGGTGGGATGTCATCCCTTCCACCAGGTACATGGTTGGTGCCAAGGTACCTCGGCCCCCCATATTCTTGATACTGCCAGTGACAGAAGCTCTCTAAAGACCTCTCCCCATGATGACCAACCTTCAGTTTTTCCTGAAAAACACATACAGAGTAAATTAGCATCATATCCTCCAATAATATTCATAGATAGACTGAGAGAGTCTGAGATTTTTGATTTTTGATTCTTTTTTGACTTAATTACAACTGGGTTTCTGCTGTAATTCTGCAACATTTTGCAGTAGTAGCTGCAAAATTATTGCCGCCACTTCAGAATTGGAGACAGAAGAAGTAAACGTGGCGACATTTGGCCGAGACGAAAAACAAAGAGGTGAGAAAGAGGTAAATTTAACTATTGTAATTTTTACTACGACCGTGTAATGTTTCCATTTAAGTGGAAGACAAGTGTAGCTTGTCAGCTTTCTGACAATATACTGTTTGAACCTTTAGTTGATACTTCAATCAATATCAGGACTGGGGAAAGAGCGCTACCACAGATGTTAGTCATGCATTACCTTTGTCATACTTACTTCCATCTTCTCTGTAAAAGAGTTTTTAGCTTGTTTCTGAGTTGGCCAAGTTGACATAAATTCTCTCAGTACATCTGGAGGAATACTTCTGTCCTTCAAAGTTAAAGTCCATGTTCTTAAAAACTTGAAAATATGCTGTATAAGCTTATATTAATTAAATATGCTTATTATGACTGATTGCTTAATGTTTTGTTCAATTCTATTCTCATTTCACTCACTATTTAAATATATCAATTATATCAAGTGCAACCAAAATAAGAAAAAGTTGGTATAGTTTGGAAAATGCAGATTAAAAAAGAAAGCAGTGATATTAAAATATCCTCTGACTTGTATTTCATTGTTGACAGTATGGACACAACATATTTCAAGTTTTTTCTGGTCAAGTCCATTTCATTTGTAAATATACATCTATTCATCACATTCAGGATGAAACACATTCAAGAAAAAGTTGGAACAGTAAAGCATTTACCACTTTGTAACATTATTTTAATTTCTTTTCTCAACATTTAAAAGTCGTTGATGGACTGAAGACACCAAGTGATGAAATGTTTCAGGTTCATTTTGTCTCATTCTTCATGTAAACAAGTCTTAAGGTGTTCAACAGTTCGAGGTCTTTGTTGTCACATTCTGTGTTTCCAGATGCTCCACACATTTTCTATTGTGGACCATTGTGGACTACATCAGACCAGTCCAGAACCCACACCCTCTTCTTCCTCATCCAGGTCTTTGTAATGTGGCTCGTAATGTGGTTTTACATTGTCTTGTTGAAATATTCATGGACGTCTCTGGAAAAGTTGTTGTCTTGAAGCATGTGTTGATCCAAAATCTCAATGTACTTTTCAGCTTTAATGGTGCATCACAGTGTCAATTACCTTTTACCTTTGCACTGACACAACCCCAAACCATGACAGACCCTGGCTTCTGGACTTGTTGCTGCTAACAGTCTGGATGGTGCTTTTCATTTCCACTGAGTGATGGTCCATCCGAGGTGCCTCAAAATCCACGATGCTTCTGGACTCAGTTAACATAAGGCTTCCTTTTGACTCAATAAAGTTTGAACTGGTATTTGCGGATGTAACTCTGTATTGTAGAGGTTGACAAAGGTTTGTCACAGTAATCCTGACCCATGTGGTTCTATCAGGTCTAGATGAATGACGGTTGTTGATGCGGTGTTGTCTGAGGGATCAGGGATCACAGTGTTGAGCTTAGACTTGAACCCTTGACCTTTAGACACTGAAATACATTCAGAATCCTTTAATCTTTTCATTCTGTTCTGTGTCTGAAATACCCAAATCTCTTCCTATCTTTCTTTGAGGAACATTGTTTTGAAACATTTCAATATTTTTCTCACACATTTGTTGACAAACTGGTGATTCTCGGCCCAAATAATTTAATAATTACTGTTATTTTTAAATTAATTTTGAAATCATTTAATTAAAATGTCCTTTTTTTATTTAAGGAATAACTCTAAATCTTTTATTTTTTAAATTTCAAGAAACTGAGAAATATGGACAAATCTAAAGGAGTCTTCTGAGCCTTTAGGACAGAATACTTCACAGAAAAAAAAGAATGTCTCTCTCACACACACACAGGGAGGGGCCAGCATCTGCTGACAGCCAGGTCTTTAGGGTCTTAAGAGGGGTCAAAGAAGGGGAGAGGTCAGACTTACCGGGCGGCTGTGAAGCAACACCAGCTTGGTGACACGTATGTTGATCCTGGTTCCCAGACTCTGGTGGTGGAACATGTTGTAGACCTGTAAGAGCAGCAACAACATACTGACTACTACACACAGTATGTGTGCTTTCAGAGTAAATGTGTTAAGAAAAGACAAATGATCAGAAAGGAATCAAAAATGTCTCCTCTTAATGTCACTGCTAATATTTGTTCAGTGTCTGTATTGAACATGAACATATTAGACTTGTTATTTCAGAGTGCTTGTTTGACACAAAAGCCTCCCTCTGGTTCTGGGTCTGTGTCTCAGGAAAAATGCAAATTTCGTTAAATTATCCCATCAAGGAGCAACAGATGACTGTTCCCAGATAAGTCTAAAATAAAATTATTTTCATTGTTTTCCAAGCATAACTTTTTCTGTATACTCCTTACATTTTCTAGACTCCTCCTTTGAACATACAGTCATGGCCAAGACGTGTGACAGTGATACAGATTTTGTTTTTCGCAAACATGCTGCTTCAGTTTTTTGAGATTTATATGCATTTCACAACTTTTAAAGACTGTTATTGGCAAATACATCAAATGTATGCAAAATCTCAATTTATGTCAACTGTACCTACCAATTACAAAGAGAGGTACTAGTATTTTTTGGTGTCTACCAGTGTGCCATTCACCAGTGTGCCATTCACTGTATCAACCTGGAACTACATGCTAATACAACTCCCTGTGACTAAAGGCACCCAAGCACATGGGTGGCAAAGTCCGCATTTTACTCCAGTAGAAGTACAGATATGTGAGTAAAAAAAGTACAGACACTGTGGTATTGTACTGTACTGTGCCAATTCAACTTCTTTACTTCAGTAAAAGTCCAGGCACTGAAATGTCCTCAAAGTATAAAAATCTAAAGTTAGCCTTTGAAGGACATTTCTAGCAGCTGTTGGTGTGTAAAGTGAACTGAACCTCACATGATATTAATATAATGTGAAGACTATTAAACTATTCTAACTTCAAACCAAATTAGTCTGTACATCAATGATCTTTCACAGCAGTGTCAGGGGGTAGAACTGCAAATGTATGCCGATGACACTGTCGTCTACACGCATGCAAAAAACAGCTGAGTTAGCAGCTGAAAAGCTAACAGTGGCTTTGGAAAAGATCACACAATGGCTCGATCATTCACCTCTTAACTTGAACTTTAGCAAGACAAAAGCTATGTATTTTTCCAAAACCAATGTACAACCTCCTAATGCTGAAATTCTCATCAGGGGTGAAAAGATTGACATAGTGAATGAATTTAAATATCTTGGAGTGTTATTGGATCGAAATATTAAATTTAAGAAACATTTATAAAAAAAATACAAAACAAGTACGAAATTTTCTTACTGTGGACTTAGCCAACATATTTATGCACGCCATGATCCTTTCTTATATGTCTTATTGTATTACATGTTGAGGGCAGGCTGGAGAAACTGTCATTAATCCAATAGAATCCTTGTACAAACAAACCTCAAAAGTACTGGACAAAAAGCCAATGCAGTACCATCACTGTAGGATACTGGAGAAATACACTATATGACTAAAAGTTTGAGGACAACCATGATTATGCCCTTTGTAGCACTGGTGTGCAGCTGTTTCTTTAGCTTTAATATGTTTAATTATGGGGAGGTCTGAGTGTTGCAGCATGTAATAACAACAGTGTGTCCCCAACAGCTTGGTTAAAAAAAAAAAAATCTTGTGGTCCCAGTGTGGTGAAAAACTGAAGCGTCGTTGTGCCTGAATGGGAACAAATCCTTGTAGCCAGGTACCAAAATCTTCTTAAAAGCAAGACTCAGAAATGATGGGACTTAAACAGCAGCAACAGCATTCCCAAGGTTTGGATGACTTATGGTTACATATGGGATGCTTCTTTAAATTGCCCTCAAACTTTTGCTAATATAGTGTATCACCTTCAGAGCTTTGACAGTTTTATATAAAAATGTAAATGGTTTGGCCTCTACAAGACTGTACTGTACCCTTCTGTTGCCTTTGGACAATCAGCTTTCTCTGTCAAAGCCATAACTCAGTGGAACACATTATCAGATGACATTAAGAGCTGTACTTCCATCAGCTTTAAAGTTAAACCAAAAAGCTCTGTAACCACTGACTCTATAATACATAATTTTTTTTTACTTTGTACTATATATAATGTATACATCAAGAGGTGAGAATCAGAGGGGAGTAAGTGACATTTTGGGCGAAACTGAGATATACACATTAAATGAAAACACTCAATGAGCTCTTTCCCCTACAAAAGGACAATGAATGCTGAATCAATTTAGAGTTATTGATAAAAAACCAAAAGACTTAACACTGAAAACAATGATCTGTTGGTTTTTGTTCTGCTCCTCCTGTAAAATTGGTGAAATGTCACTTAAACCCCTCTGGTTTTAAGTCCTTGACATATTCTTTTGTGCTTGGCATTTAAACAGTTTGGTTTTTAAAGTCATCAAACATATTTACACTGCTGACAAAATGTGTATGTGTGATGTATTACTGTGTGTAACTTATGTGTGAATGTTTTAACTATGACCTGCCAAGGGACTGCAGATCAAAATGAGCCTTTGGTGGTTAACTCTGGTACAATGCATCACATGGTGACATTTATGTTAATATTGTACATGGTCCTCTAATAAAATAAATATTATTATTAATAATAATAATGTCTCATTTTGTGTTTTACATGGTTTTTATCTTGTTGAATAAGAACTCAAGTTAGTTCTCATCAAACTTATCTTGTTTATTTTGATTTCATGTTGCAAAATCCAGTTTTTACATCGTTTTCATCTTATGTCTGTCGTGTGTTTAAAGGGATCATCTTTTCTATGTGTTAATGCTCCATCTATTTAGGTTGAAATCAGTCTTGATGTTGTGAAGGTGTGTAATGATGCAAAATAAAAAGAATGTATAATTCACCTTAAATAGATTAAAAGTAAAGTAACAAGCCTTTTTTGAAAATGTAAGGAGTAGAAAGTACAGACATTTGTGTTAAAATGTAGGGCGTAAAAGAAAAACATCAACATAAAATGTAACAGTAACAAAGTATTTGTACTTAGTTACTTCCCACCTCTGCCTGTGGGTGTGATGTGGAGAAGTAGTGCATATGCAAATGTCCTTTGTGGTAAAGGGGCAATAAGTTCAAAATTAAGAAAAGAACTGGAGAGGAATGTGACTGCAGATTCCAGACCCTCTACACAGTAGTACTTACCATGTTCATGACAGTGAGCAAGAACCTCTGTGCCGCCTCAGCACCGTGGTACTGGACCATGTTCGAGTCAGCCACCACCACAGTCTCCACAGTGTAAGCTTCATGCAAGCGAATGGCATTTCTTTTCCCGCGACCCTCCTCACTTACTTTTGACCTCTTCTCTTTCTTCTTCCCTGTCACAGGCAGACAGGCAGACAGTCTGAAACACTACACCAGAACTGAACAGTAACACATGAATTCGCATCACAGTTTTAAATTAGGTCTAAGGCACATAGCAAATTTTTGAAGATGAATATGAAGTTAAACTATGGAACAGTTTGAATGTGGAGTTAAAGCAATGTCCAAACCTAAAACAGTTTAAAACGAGTTACAAAGAGATAATGCTCACAAGATACAGGGATGAAGTGGGAGTTTGACATTCACATCTTGCTTCATTCTGCTTGTCCATCTTCCTCTTTTTTCTTTTTCTTTTTTTCCTTTTGTAAATAATGTACATTTGTAGATAGTGCGTATGCATGTATATGTATATATGTATATTATCATATATTAAACATATATTATATATAATATTGGATGTATGTATCACATTATAGAAAATTATATAGTAGTCATATATATATACTGTGTATATATATACGGAATGAAATTGTAATATTGCTTGATAATGAAATTATATTATAAATATATACAAACATTTTTATATTTTTGAAGAGCAGAGAAAGTAAAACTATTAAATCTCAAGAAATCAACGAAAATGTATATGATCAGAGTACAGGTTTAGTTCAATAAGGAAGCTGGATAAATATTATTGACATACTTATGTTGAAGGGGTGGGGAATAAATAAGTTTTGTACTTCTTCCCACTCCTTTTCGAATATGTAAATGAAGGCATCATGTGATTGACAATTTCTTTTGCTTAAAGCAAGCTCATTTTCTGCAAATATTATTTATCATTTTTTTCTATTTATACTTGTTTGTAAGATTACATTTTTTGTTTTCTTTACATGGTCGAAATAAAAAAAATTCAATTCAATTCAATTCAATTCAATGACCATATATATAGCGTATTTCCTCAAATAAAACCAGGAGTTAATTAAAAGTCAGGTCTAGCCGGGGTCGAGGATGACACGAACAAATAAAAGCCGGTCCTCAAATACAGGCCAGGTTAAAAATAATATGGATAAACTTCTGGTGTCTGTCATGTAATGTGCTGCCAGTTAAGCACAATGTTCACTTCTACAAGTATAAATTAATACATTCAACAATATAATCCAATTCTTTTCAACACTTTGTTGTTCTAGATCATCATCTGAAGTGTTATTGTTTGGTTTCAGGCACTGCAGGTGTGTCTTACTTTTACTGGCTGTGTGTTTTCAACATTAAATCACAATAAACAAAATTAGTTTTATTCAACAAGACAAAAATTACATAAAACACCTAAACCATGAAACAGACAGTAAAAGGGAGACTGGATCACAGAGCAAAGGAGTCAAGTTCTGATGCTGACATTGAAAACTGATTTGCACATTGGAATTTATTGTTTTGATTTGTTTTGAAGTTAGAATGGTTTAATAGTCTTCATATTCTAATATGTATTATTCAGTAGAAATGTCCTTCAAAGGCTGACTTTAGACATTTATACTTTAAGGACATTTCAGAGCATGGACTTTTTCACTTTTACTGCAGTAAAGACATTGAATCAGTACTTTTACTTCTACCCGAGAAAGAAAATCTTGTACTTTTACCACAGTCTGTTTTTACTCAAGTATCTGTACTTCTACTGGAGGAAAGAATGTGTGGATATTTCTCACCTCCGATCGATGTGCTGGTGGAATCTAACAGACATTTCTACAAGTCATCATGTAGGCAACAAAGGATGGCATGTGTAAGTTAAGGGACTGGCATGGTGGACAGTAATGTTTCTACTTGCTTCATGGTACAGTTGTGCTGTTTGTGCACTGACCTGCATTTATGTTAGCTCTCCCAGCAACAGGTACAGGTCTACAGCACACTGCTGAATGGAAATGACAACTTCTTTTAAATTTTGACAATACAGCTCTTTGTCTCAATCAGGCAGAAAAACTCCCCCAGTACAGATGAGAGCTGCTCCATGTTTGTAATAAGGAAGGCGAGAGGATGAGTCACACAGAGACAAATAACACAGTGCTTTGAAGTGTGAGACCAACCCTTCACCACATTGAACAATGACTCTGCTTACTCAGCACTCTGAGGGAGAACATCAACTCATACAGTGAGTGGAAAGCTGCTGGAGCCTCGGCTAACTACTGTAGTTTGGATTTTCACATGATCATAAGTTATCTTCCATTTAAAACAGGGATTCCATTATATATATATATATGTACATATATACATATATATATATAT
>JAPQRN010002059.1:0-10443 GCA_037367275.1 Coranthus polyacanthus | reverse complement strand
GTGTGTGTGTGTGTGTGTGTGTGTGTGTGTGTGCGCAGTAAGCAGCTTAGAGATGACGTGGATATTTACTACGACGCAGCGGAGAATCCTCCACGTCACGCTGAGCACAAACGCCTCGTTATCCAACACATGACGAGTCGAGGAGACAGAGCGGAAACAGAAAGACACCGATTTCACTGCGACACAGTCTCGACACAGTCTCGACCACAGCGAGCGCTTTTACCCGTTTCTTTTAAAGTATCTATGAATGTCAAAGAAAGAAAGAAAAATGGTCATATGGTTAGATCATATTAAAGTTTATCTGGTTTTCACTTCTGGTTTCCACTTCACACTCCTCTTCCTCCATTACCTTCCTGCTCTTTGCTCAAATTAAACTCCTTTCCTTTACACTGTACTTGTTGACCTCTCTCCTCTCCGTCTGCATCCTCTTCTCCGTTCTCCTCTTCTGACAAATTACCCGTTATCTCCCCTCTTCTTCCTCTCTCATCTTACCCTCTTCATCACCTCCTTCTCCGTCCAGGTACACGTCTGAGCATGCTCAGTGCTCGCTTCATGTTACGTAATCTCCTCTGGCTGATGTACGGTTATAAAACACAGAGGACCTTCTTGAGATTTGCAGCATTTTGCTGACAATACAGGCTGTAATTACAGCCGTCTGTCTGTCCGTCTGACTGACACACTTGTACCGACAAGTGGCAGCCTGACAAACCGCCGTTACGCTGTGCTGTTTGGTAATGAGAGCTGGTGTGTAAAACCGAAATAAATGACTTCATGTTAGACAAGTTACAAACAACTAACAAATGAGTCCTCACATGCACACAGTGGTAGACAATCACAGGCTGAACAGCTCAGGATAAAGGAGTTAAACTGGCCAAAAATACCTTCCAGACGCACATTTGTCTTTTTCGGATGAATAATCCCTGGTTTATAGCCTCCGCTTGCACCAGATTTAAGAGACAGTGTGTGTTTCTAAGCAGATAAACACAACAAAACAAAGCAGAAAATGAAAAATAGCTGTAATAGATGAGGCTGCATCACACGGAAGATTCAACGAAATTCAAAGCCACGATTTCTGTTCCGAGTTTCACACAATTTGTAAGATGTAAGATGGGATGAAGGTTAGTTTTTTCTCAATTTGGAAAAACAGATCAAACATTCTGGGACCTAAAAGGACGTCTACCTCTTTAAAACCTTAATTCTTTTGAGTAAAAAAGTCCATCACAAGGAACCGGATGAAATGTGTCCTAAGGCCAAAACAAAGGTGGACATTGTGGAGGAAAACCCACCATCTGAACTGAAGTACGGACACTGAACAACAACTGGAGGAAAAGGACTTTATTTCTTAGCAGAGTAACGCTGAGTTTATATGGAGTTGTTTTTTGTAATAAATTAGTCTTTCAAATGGGAGAAACATACATGATTGTAATTTCCTATAAACGTTGACTTCACTGAAGGACAGTGGACGCGTGACTGAACTAATGTAATGTCGTAAGTAAAGGTTTCGTCATCGGTGTGAACTGGACCATCTGAGCTCATCTCAAACCCGCTGATGGCGTCGGCAGAGATTCACTTTGTCAAGTCTCCAGAGGCTGCTTTTACAACGTTGTGGCTCACACGTGACCACGAAGCCTGGTGTTATCGTCAGCTGATCTCCATATATCTGTGACACAAACTCCTCTAACCACAGAACTGCTCTGGGATTCTCTCTGTCGTTTCAATAAATACCACAAGTCCATCGGTAGTAAATAACTCACTAACACCGTCTTCAAACCACGGATGCAGCTCGTCTCATCGTGAGTCTTTGGTCTCAACTGGGCTTCGTGGTCCTTGTTCTACAGGTGAACGGAGACGATGAAAACCACAACCATGAAAAACAATCACGTCAATCATTTTTATATAATGGTGACAGGCCTAGACAAACCCACATCGAGCTCTAGTCTAAAAGTCAGGTCAGTGACGAATGGGTGTCAGGTGTTAATGAGGTCGACTGAACTCAGAGTGAAACCAAAACAGTTTATTCTCTTGGACCTCGAAGCGTCTTGTTCAGAAGCTGCTGCACTGAATGAGAAATAAGTCGACCTTTTGCAAGGGTTTCATTAAGTTTCTCATTGGTAAAACACACACACAGTGTAGATGTCAGACAGAAAGTTGCTGTGTAACAGACAGACGGGCCACCGGCGCTGAGGCTGGTCCGACGAGAGGCGACGCTTATGTAACCGCTGCCTCTGGCTGTTACACAACGCGCGTGTTCACAAGAACCTCACGTCCTGGACACGCACGCAACACACGCACACACCACACGCACGCACAACACCCAACACACTCGAGTCCCCGCACATGAAAACACAGAGGCAGGGATGCCGTTATGATTGTGCATCCAGGCAGGTTTACGTGTTTGTTTGTGTGTCTTCCCAGAGTTCACACTGTTCTGATATTTTTACAACATGAACTGTGATGATTTATGGACGGACAGACAGACGAGAGCAGGGTCAGGTTAACGGCTGTTAGATGGAGACGAAAAGACAGAAAAACAGATCGATAAATCAATGGCTTTGATTGAGACAAACTGAAGGTAAGCACCGATACCTGCAGATACGAACACCACTGTGTGTTGAAGCTGATTTCAAGAATATGTGTCAGTGGTTTTGGAATTCGTCAATAAAAGTCTGACTGAAGCTTTTAACCGATGCAGTCGAGGTGGCAGCGGCTGTAACGACTAGTGTGGACAGAAGGTGGCGCTGTAGAAGACTGAGGTTGTTTTCATAGATGAGACACGTTTTCTCAATATCGGCTGATCAGTCATGTGAGTTCAATGTTCACGTCAAAATGTATTCTTAAAATGTCCCATTATGTTCACGAAGTCTTTTTCGAGAAAGGCAAAAACCACATCAAGCGAGAGTAAAAACTTTTCTTTTTTTTAACGAAATTGAGGAGGTTTTTTCAAATGTTGCCGTCTCCGTGAACATTCATTCAAAATGCACAAAAAACAAGTTTCTAAAAACACAGACAGGGGGAAAATACCCGTGAGTCTGGGCTACATTTGATGACGTTACACATTACACACCTTTTAGTGGCTAATGTTAAAGTTTTTCTCAATCATTGTTGTCCATTAAAGCTGCAGTTTGCAGACCGTTAAACGGTCTTGTCAGTTTCTTTACAGTGACTGCCGGGCGACCTGACGTGAGACAAGCGTAGAAGCCAAAGGTACAAACAAAACAAAAACCGGAGAGAAAGTAGCTGTTCTTAAAGTAGCTGAGGTTTCCTGCCCAAAAGGATTTAACTGGTTACATAAGCAGCCCTAAGAAAGACAAAAAGATGTTATCTAAAATCCAATGCAGCTCAAACTGACACACACCTCTGTTATGTAACACACTGGCCTGAATGAGTTATTAAGGCAGCTTTATTAGAGCGAGGCAGGTGAGTTATAAAACCCTCCTCTTGGCTTCACGTCTGCATTGGAGAAAAAAAAGAGAGAAAAGAAAAGAAAAGAAAAGAAAGGAGGCGTTGAGAGAAAGACGGGTAGAAAAGGAAGACGGCGGGTTTGTTGTAGAGAGCGAATGGAGGGTGAAGTACAACGGCCTGTTTGTAGGCCAGTGTGTCACCGCTGCAGAGGAGGAGGAGGAGGAGGAGGAGGAGGAGGAGGAGCATGTCTGGAAGCTGCTCCTCATTCTCACCGAGCTGGTCACACCACACGCTGTTATGTAAAGCCTCGCTGGCAGCTCTCAGGGCACGCTGTGTACTTTCAGCCTCCGAACAACCTCGGACAAATCTCACCCACACACAATCAAACCACTGACGCCTTTACACCTTCACTAATCTGCCCGGGATCTGGTTTACGTAGCGGCGTTTAAATACGGGTCTGTTTTTAAACCTCACAGGATGGATCGGCCGATAGCATCCACCTGCATCGACTCAGAGGAGGTTTACGTTAGAAAAACAATGACCATGACTCTAAACCTTCTACATACATCGTTTCTCCAAACACACAACACCTAGTGCACTGGAGGAGGAGTTTCTCCACAGTAACAACTAAAACATGCTTCTCGTCAAAGGTTTTTTGAAATTCATTTGTCGTCCCAAATGGAATCTCCTGCGACCCACCTGCGGGCCCCGAACCAGCGATCGATGCCCCATTGAAATGTGCTTGATGCTTATTTTGTTCATTTATTGGGTTATTTTACTCACTTTTCATTTATTTTTGTTCATTATTTTTATTTAGTGCATATTTTGTTCTTATTTTGATCTGAAAATGGCTGACTTGGTGAGGTGAGGTTTCCCTAAAAATCTTATTCCAAGACTTTTCAAAAACTTTATACGATTCGACTTCATTTCATGACGTTTTCCAAGTTTTCCATGACCCTGTAAATGCAGAAACATCCGTGTCAAACGACGTCTAACGCATGCGTTTACACGTCTTCTGTTATAAGAAAATCCCATGAGCTTTGACTGTGATCTCAGAGCAGCTCCTCTACTTCTCATTCAACTCTTTATGTAATACGTAGATGTAATAATGTGCCTGCTTTCAGCTTGGCACAGACTCTGCACACATGACGTTCACTCTCTGATCACAAGACTGCTGTAATGTAACACTATACAGCACTGCAGCAATTAAAGAGAAAGAGGGAGGGAAGAGCTGCAGTAACGGGCGAAATGAAAGAATCTAGAAGAGAAGCAGAGCAGAGGTGGACATTACGCTGAAGGTGAACAAAGACGGCGGCTCCGGGCTCTGACGAGAGGAGGCAGAGACATGAAAAGAGCCTGACATTTACAAAGACGGCGTCGGGGAAATGGAAGCCATGTGTTGGGTCCGGCCGAGCCCACTTCCTGCGCTCTGTGTTTGTTATAAAAGCAGCCACGTGCTGTCGGGCCTCTCCGACCAGGACGGAGCTCGCAGCGAACGCTACCGGCACAATGCGCTGCTTTCTGTCGTATTCCACCTCCTGACTGTCTCACTTTTCACTACGCTGCCTCCACGGTGGATCCGAGGGGGGACACCGTGTTCTCCGAGGCTCCGTCACAGTCCGACATGCCACGTTTGCAGCAGTGACAAAGCATGGAGTGTCTCTATTCATCGAGAGCCAAACACCCAGAGCAATCCAAGAATTACAAGCATGTAGGCTTGAGTTCTTTGTCCATCAAAGAGCCCCGTGAACGCTTGTCATAATGAACGTCTGCAGAGCTGTGCATCCAAAACAAATACTGGCAGATTTCTACTGAATCTAAGACTAAAAGTCTGAATGTCGCCTTGATTGACTTACAGGAACGTTTTTCTACCAATTAAATGTTCAACACAAGATGTTTTGATGTTACATTCGCAGCCCGGCGGGAAAACAAACCTTCATACAAACACAGCGACTCCTTCTGTGTCAGGACAGTGATGTACACTTTATCATTTAACTGCACATTTATTTACATAGTAAAGCACTTCATCCTAAATATAGAAAGAAGGAAAACTGGCCCAAAAAAAGCAGAAACTAAAGCTTAGAATCAGCAGTGAATACTATCAAGTTTTAACTGTAGAGTAACTTGTTTATTAACTGGAAACAATTAATACATTTAGTGAATAAAAAAGACTTAAGTTTACAGACGACTAAACATTTACTGACTTTAATGTTCAATGCAAAGGGAATTCAATGAAAAAACAGTAAGATGTTGAAGTTGTAAAGTTTTACTGGTTAGTGAGACTAATGACCACAATGAAACTAAATAACCCTGACGCTGGTTTTGTTGAATAAATGTTTGTTTATTCATTCTTTCGTTCTTTTTTATTGTTTTGTTCGTTTCTTTTGTTCATTTTTTAAATTGAATGCTTGTTTTTCATACGCTGCCTCTCACAACATTAAGTAAAAAGTGAACAAACAAAATAAGGTCAGTCTTCGTTCTTTCTTTCTTTTCAACAGGAGGAAAACATCTGACGTTCTGAGGATGTCGTCTGACGTTTTATGAACCAAACAACTCATCGACTGATGGAGGAAATGGAGGAGCGGGTCTGATGTGAACTGAAGTATTAACCGGTAGAGACTAAGTGAACGTTGAGAGGTTTGATGTTCATTCATGCGGCCGCTCGGCCTCCTCTCACGCGTTTACCCCCCTAACCCACTGCTCTGATGAACCATATGTTGTCCTCCACATGCTTTCTGTTCCAGCGTGGCCCAATCCCACACGCATCCACCAATCACGCTCTGGCATTGGTCTAAGTAACCGTAGAAACAGCCAATGGGAGGGCGGGACTCGAGACCACAACACGGGAGAGAGGCGACCGAACACGCGTGTAGAGAGACCGGCAGAGGGACGGAAGCGGGGACGAGAAACCGGGACGAAAAGACCCAAACGGGAACCACGGCGATCGGCGAGAATGAAAGAAAAGAAACAGAGGAAGTAGAGGAAAGAGAAAAGTGACAGACGTGAACAGAGACGAGCTGTGCATGTGTAAGTAGGTGTAGACCCGGTTACACAACAACGTTAAGTAACTTCAAAATGTCAATCAGCCTCTGCAGGTTCTGGACGTTTCTGACACCACCTCAAATGGAAAACTTCACTTTTTACGCTTGTTTTATCACATTCAGTCCCTTTTTCTGCTCCTTTTGTCCTTTAATCCTCTTTTCCTCTTGGTTTTATCGTATTCAATCCCATTTTCCATACATTTCTGTCACATTTAGCCCATTTCTCTGTTCATTTTGTCACATTCAGTCTGCTTTTCTGTTCTCTCTGTCATATTTAGTCCCTTCTTCTGCTCATTTTCTCACATTTAATCCTCTTTCTGCTCATTTTTTCTCCTTTTTGTGCTCACGTTGTCATAGTTAGTCCTGTTTCTGCTCGTTTCTGTCACATTTACTCACTTTTTCTGCTCATTTTGTGACATTTAGTCATCGTTTTTCCCCATCTCTAACATCTCTGCAAAGCGCCTCTGCAGCTCAAGAACGCACAACCATCTCAATCTCCTCCATCTGCAGCTTTCTCACAACCATGTCTTGCTTCCTTTTCCATAATCTAAACTCTCAGCTCGCTCTGGCGCCGCTTCCCTCGTTCCACACAAACTTTCGGACCCATTTCCTCGAGCAAACCCTTCCTCGAACGTCGTCTTCGTGATGTCACCTACCTGCAAAGGACTCTGATTCGTCCAGGAGCAGCATGGTTACCGAAAAAGAGAAGACCTGCTCTCCTGTGCCGTCCGTCTTCCTCTCCTCTGTTTTCTTTCTAACTCAGACTCTGTCCTGTGCAAACGGGAGGCGTTGCTCTCCTCCTCGTCTCCTTGTTTTTCACTCTGCTGGTGTTTATTCTAGTTCCTCAGTGACTGACTGACTCACTGACTGAAGGCCGGCCGCTGTGCTTCGCTGTGCTTCGCTCTCTTCCACTCGATAACACTGTGAATGCGAGGCAGAGGCAGCAGGGAGGGCTGGCAGCTGAAACACTTACATAACGCCTCACGCTGGAGCCGGGGCCCCGCTGAGGGAGGCCTCCGACGGCCGCCCGCCCGCCCTCCCGCCGGCCTCCCGGTCGACTCCTCCTCTTGTGTTTTACAACCACCGCCGCTCGTCCTCCACAACACACTCGTGTACGGAAGCGCTCACGCCGTCTGTTTATATGTTCGTTACTCAGGTTTGCTCAAGCTTTTAGAAAGACATTGTGATTCACAGCGCTCTATTATACCCACTGTCCATCCTCTGTGTTAGAAATGGTTATTAGAATTCATTAACTAGCTGTGATTACTGAGAGGGATTTGCAGGATCATCATCACTGTCATTATGTTATTAACTTAAAGTACAAACAGACAGATTCATCGGCACCAACAGGAAGTTTAATAACGGTCAGTGTGACGTTCTAACATAGAAATACTAACTACTAACAAACAACAGCTCCAAACCTAGATTCTGGACTTAGTTTGACGTTTGGTTCCAGATTTACTGATTCACTGACTTTGATGTTAATTTCAACAGTTATTTGTTTTAAATGACTCTGTCCGTCGACCAGGACCTTAAAGGACCAGTCTGTCACATTTAGTTTGAATCAAGCTTCGTGTTTTTTTTGTTGTTTTTTGTTGTTTTACATCGTCTTCAGTTTGTTGGGTTTGTTTTTCTGACGTGGGATCAGACTCACGTCCTGTCGCTGCATCTGACGTCATCATGTTGTTAAATCACCTTCTTCCATCTTCCGTTCATTTTTCTTCTTCTTTTGTTTCCCGTGTCGATAACCTTGTGTTACTTCCTGTAATTGGACTAAGCACCAAGTCTGAATTGTTTCCACGCTGTATGTGAACCCAACCATGGTTCAGTCTGATCCAGACCACAGACCAGCGGCCTGGTCCACATGTGGAGCATTTCACATCTCAACAGACGTCTGAAAGTCTGAACCAAACCAGGCAGGTGTGACTTTTGAGGATAGTATTCAGAACTCACTATTCATCATTCGTTTTCATTAGTGAATAATCATTCAAAAATGAGAAAAATGATGTATCTACAGAGTGAGTCCACCATGTTTCTACAGCAGCTTCCGCTCAGTTTGAGTGAAGGCATCACAGCCCTGGAAGCTGCAACAACCAAGAGTTTGAACCTTTTGTTCAGAAAGTGACGAAAAGGATTTTATATAAATAATCAATCAGTCGACGTTTTGTTGCATCTTCACTGCAGATTAAAGATTAAAGATTATAGATTATTATGAGAAAACATGACTTCACAAACAGGAATGTTGAGTGTGTTTGTGTGTGTGTGTTTGTGTATCTGTGTGTTTGTGTGTCTGTAAAAAACATTTGAAAACTGTTCTTTTACACTAAACTCTTGATGTTACGATGACACAAAAACTCATCTTTTAAAGAACAAGACGGACTCGGAAAACCTTCGGGAAACTATAACATCAACAGTCCAGTAATTGAAACCAGCACCAACACCAGGACATAGACTCAAAATACACAAATCAAAGTCACATCCTCGCCTCGAGTTTGACAAAGAGCAGCATATTTTTAAAAACTGTGTGAGTTTTATGTCTATTAACTACATGTCCATTCAGAGAGAGCACGGCATTTCCTGCAGCAAATGTGTCTCATTTCTACGGTGAATGAATCCAATTTGTTTCAGTTTGTCATCGACCGGAGGCGGACCATCTTGAAAACTTACAAGAAGCAGTTCATGCAGGGTAACACGTCGTATTTTAACACGAGGAAAAAGTGATTTCATACAAGGAGGAGACAATTCAGCGGCTTTCAACGCTCGAAAAGAGGAACAAAACGGCAAGAGCTTCAGTTTTATCTAAGTAACTCTGACTAATCACCCGAGTATTTCCATTTTCAGCCTCTTTCTACTTCTACGCCAATGCATCCACACGAAGGTGTTTTAAAATGAAACCACTGTTTTAATCTCGTAATCTCAAAACATTTACAGGCTTGAAACGTATCACATGACGAGAGTAGCTGACAACGTCGACGGACACGGGATCGAACATTACTCAAACACCATCTGACCTGCTGCGAACGTAGAAATCACATCATCGTGAGAAAAAGCAGGATTGAACTTCACAGCAGCTGCTACAGAGACGACAAGGACAGAATCACATGGAATTCAGCATCAAGTTGAATTAACACCTGGTGTCATAATGTCATTCATGGCCCGTCGTCAGGGACAACGTCTAGTTTCCTTTCAGAAATGTGCTACGATCCAGTGTTTAATACAGCAACATCTGAGCCGAGCTGTTGATTGAGGAGCTGGTGGACGTGAAAACCTGAGTCTGGTTTGAGTTTTAGTCTCTGATCTGAACCTCTGGTCTGGATCATACAACGTTCAGTTTGTTTCTGCAGCTCTTCATACATGGTGGCGTTTCGTTGCCGTTTTCATTCTTTTCTGTTTGTTTCTTGATTTAATTCAGCGAACGTTCGTCTCACCATTGAACACACACAGTTATTCACCACATCTGTTTAAATGACATCTATTCACATTCCAACTTCCTCACCTCGCTCAAGCCTGAACACCGTTGTGATATTTTGAGGATTCTTTTTTTATTTTTACATTTCCACTTCTTTTATGTCCAGACTGAAAATCAGATATTTTTAACTACACCGGACTGGACTTTTTCTACATTTTTATGTAAAAATCTGCGTTTCTTTCATTCCGTTCCATGTGACACAGTGACTGATGACGAGGCTTAAGTTTAGTTGAGCAACAAAGCCCATGAAATCCTGGGCAAACTTATGGAACTTGGATGTTGAATAATTCCTTCAACACATACAAAGGAGTATTTTTACATTCCTGTTGATTTAAGTAAAGGATCTTTAGGAAACCTCTCCCGCTGCTGCAGACAACTATACTCTCTTGGAACAAGGATGACTTGTGCATTTATTTCATAAGTTGCCTTATGAAACCTCTGAGCATCAGTGGCCTGGATGCCACAGACCTGACTCTGCAGCACATATAGGTCATACGTATACATATAGGTCATACGTATACATATAGGTCA
>JAPQRN010002058.1:0-10448 GCA_037367275.1 Coranthus polyacanthus | reverse complement strand
CGGACTGTAAAGCCCTTTGAGGCAAATCTTGATTTGTGATATTGGGCTATATAAATAAAATTGAAAATTGAATTGAATCATCACATGAAAAAATTGAAATATCAACCCATCATTATTTGTTGTAGCAGGTTAGCTAACTGCTTGCCTATCCAACCTGTCCTCCTCTTGAAGATTTCCATCAAACTTGGACACAAACCATCAAAACAACAAGAATTCTTCTTTAAGATTTCTCCCAACATCCCTGTTAAACTCCAAGTAAACCTGTAAAATATGAAATAAGTTAAATTTTAATATTAAGGCAGAGTTACTTTTATCACTAAGAAACCTCTCTGAACTTTGTTACACCACTTTTATCACAAATGGTAACACGACACAAATTCACAAACCTGACTTTCATTGAAAAGGGCTGGCCAGGCTGCTCATGTCACTGTTTATTTCATTTTGTGGAACTGGGATGAGGTCAAGGACAGGAATAATTTGGATGGTAGGCTTCTCTGGGAGGTTAGAAATGTCTGGAAGGTTACAGAGGGCATTGTTGAATTCAGGGTTCTCATATTGTAAAATGAAGTTGTAATCAGGCTTGAACCAGTTTATTAAATCATCAGCTGTATTTGGACCAGGAGTCATTGTCATTTTTCATAGGTCCCCCTTACAAATAATAACTCTCATGGTCAGTTTCTGTTGTGTAGCCATCTGAGGAAAAAAGAAACACTGACAATTTTAGCAAATAACAAATCACTTGAGAGTTATCATAAGCTTCCCTTGTACTTTGTATACTGACAGTGAAAAGACATAATTTAAATCGGGCAGCTTAACCACACACATAGAAGGGCCATCAGTGTAGCATAGCTGGTAGGACAGAAAGTGCTCTTGGTACCATGCTGTCATTTTTTTGCAGACAAACAAAATGTCTGGGTTAGCTGCAACAATCTGTGTAATCTGACCAAATTCAGGGAGACCTGAACAGGAACCAATACAGAGCACTGTGTTATACTTGATTCCATTGATGCAGACAGATGATGCAACAAACAGAGGGAGTACTCTCTGAACATTACTGGGAGAAGATGTGACCAAGACAAATGCAACCTTGGCCATATCCACTGCTGGCCTGAAAAATTAGGTACAGTCCAAATAGTACTAATAGAGTAATAGTACTAATAGAGTGCTTTCTGGTGTTTAGTTGCAAGTGTCATGGCCACGTTTTTAAAATTCTGGGACTCTCTGACTACTTTTTTGAAGAACTTATGCTTACCCTCAAAGCGCATAGTTCAAACATCAATTAAAGGACCACATTTCTTTATCAGTTGAGGATGTTACACATAGTGATGTTTTGGTTGCAACCTGAAATTTACCTACAAATTTACAGCAGCTCCCTGTGCTCTGCCAACATGCATTCCAGAAAATGCAGTCTCATCAGTATGCTTAGGTGCCACGAGCTCCACAATATCTTTGAGAAGCATGAGAATCTCCCAAGAGTTATTTCCCTCAGGGACACAGTGACCAATAAAAAGTGGAAGAAGCCTGATGACAGACCAGTTCTCATGATGACCATTTCCACCAATGGTCCCTTTGATTGAAAATACTTTGCCAATTGTCTGTGGCTGATCAGTCTTGTCTGTAAACATGTAATCAAAGGATCTGATGGCCTCATTTAGCATATCTAAAGTAAATTACTTCTTGGCAATCAGGTCTGTCAGACACAGAGACAGACAGAGACATGATGTCTTGGGACAATGCCTTCCAAGACATCATGTAAAATGTCCGGAGGATAACCCTTGACTACATGGAAATGTTTCAGACTTTTAGTAAGAGGACACAGTCCTTTCACCCCACAGTTTCGACTTGAGCTAGAGTCTTTCAGCACCTCTTGTACAGACTTTATCTCGGAGATGAAAGAATCCAGAATTTACCTCTTGTTGCTGAATGTTACTTCTGGATGCCATACAGACTCTGCAAAATTTGTTTACTGTGAAGTTCTCAAAGAATCCTGCAAGTGAATGTGCAGCAAGGTTATCAGCTGCTACAAACAAGACTGCTCCCTTCACACTTGCACCTAGCTTCTCTACATAAACACCATGCTGTTCTAATGAGACAAGATCATGGATAAGAGGTTGCATAACTTTCTCATAACCACACTGTTTGATTGTGGAGGTATTGCAGAGTAGAGTAAGATGAATAGAGTTTAGTGTTGATCTGTACTTGGCAGGTACAGTATATTAGCAATAACCCAATGTGTTTGTGTTTCTGCTTCAGTGTCATTGGCAACCTCAAAGCCATCAAGATAAAATACCAGCGCAACTGTGAACTCATCCACTGAAAGAAGGCAATTTTCCTTAAAGTGCTCTCCATCAGCATAAGAACTATATTCATGTGGAACATGCACCTTTTCTGACATTGCTTTATCTAAAATGTCAGTTTTGTTTAACAGTTTCTGTAGCATGTGTTGTATGGGGACATATACAACAGTTGTTGTGCCTTTTTCAACAACATATTCTACAGGCATCACCAGGGGAAATTTAACATTCAAGATTTCTTCATTATAAAAAACAAACAGCTGAGAGCAAGCCTGGTCAGGATTCTCCATTCTGAACTCTGGAGACGGAGCATTAAGTCTTTAAAGGGCCCCAGGGCCCTCAGAGCTGAGCTCACTTCAGATGAAGAACATGTAATACACTCCACCAGTTATTACTAAATTTATTTTTACACTACTGATGCAAAACGTGGAGAGCTACTCTAAAAACACAATGCTGCAATTGTCAAATGCAAAGTTCCAGTAGTTTCTAATTAGCTGAACTTGAATAGAGAAAACAACTCACCCCATTCAGGCAGAAAATGTTATCCTCTTTACTGCAGGGAAATGTCCTTTTAAAAGGGTCCAAACTTGTGGAAAAACAGAAGAATGCAGGCAGAAAATGTATTGTAAAATGTGCAAGACCCTGAATTGCTCTGTGAAAATAAGAAAATGGCGCTAATTTCTCTGAATCCTCCAACGGACGAGCACAGACTTGTCTTGAATTTTGAGCCAATCAGGGCAGGACTGTGGCCTGAGGTAAAACTTGATAGTTTAAGTTTGTTAAACTTACAAAAATGAGTACACCCAATGATTGTCTCATTCACTTTTTATATACTCATACCGTTTAAGTAATGCAACAAAACTAATTATTTAAAGTGGTATTTACTCAAACTGTTTGCTTAGAAGCAGCTTTCAGGTTAACAGTGTAAGCAGTCAAAGTCTTACTGACGGACACTATCAGTTTCAGAGCTGGGTAAGAGGGGAAGTTTCCAGTGCACATTGTTGGCCCTAGTCAGTGTTACAATGACAACAATAATGTTAGTCACAAGTAAGGCAATTTAGAGAAAGCCATGACTGAGTATGTAACAGTACAATAGAGGCAACAGGGTCCAGCAGAAGCACAGAGTAGCAAGGTGTAGCTGCTATTCACAGTCTGACATGAGGGACCAGCAGCAGAGATGTTAGCAAAGTCCAGATCAGTTTAGCAGAGGCACAGTTGATCTTTCAGGACCAAACTATTTCAACTATTAATACTCGATTATTCAGGGTGAAGCAACTCAGGTAGTGAGGGTTTAGTCACAAAATGAAAATATAAAAAATAAATTAATTTAACCATGCAATAACCCCAGAAAGGCTAAATAATAAAATATCAGGTCTTGTGTTCACAGCATTTTCTGGGAAACATTAGGCTGTTGTTTCATTGTGTCTCTATATCAGGTTTTGTAAATCATGTATGATACAAAATATCTACAGGTGCTGATGTTGTCTTTTGGATTGTAGTCTGTCTAGTAGTCTAAATATACATATGTATATATGCATATATATATGTGTATATATGCAAGGTTTATGCCACAGCTGCCATAAATTAACAGTGTTGGTAATTACCAAAATAGTTTTTCATGTTGTTTTATGTTAATACATCACTATGTAGAAGCTCTTTAACCTAAATTATATTTTTAATGCTAAAATAGAATTATTATTGTTAACCATGAATTTTCATATTCAGTTATACAAAAAACAGAAAAAAATTGTTTTAGTGGTTGAATGTTATGCTTGGTTAATGTCTGACTTCTCAGAGAAGCCCAGTGATGTATACATGTATATAGTATATACAGTGCTTAACAAATTTATTAGACCACCTGTCATAAGTATAGTCAATGGAATATAGACTGGAGACTAAACTGAATATAGACTGAATATTCTGTAAATAATTCACTGATTATTTATTTTAATTTTCTTTTTCTTTTCTTGAGCACGGTGGAGATATGAATTTCCCTCTCTGGGGATAAATACAATTAATCTGTATCTGTATTTCCAAGAGTACATCTTTCTGTTGTTTGAGGTTCTTTTTTTCCCGTAATTTTCAAAGAATACTTGCAAATCATTGTAAAATTTGGGGGATTTAACATAGAGCAGGATAAAACAGCAAAATGTAAAAAATAACTTAACTAGTACAAGTTAAATAGTTAAGTCTGTGGTGGTGTAATCCTAATACACATTTACCATACTTTTAATCAGCAGCTAAACTAGTCTGATAATAGTGACAGAGTAACAGTCCTAAGAGTCAGCTTTAAAAAGTTTTCATCAAACACAGAGAAGTTTGAGTTCCCTACCCACAAACTTGCATTAAACTACTAGACCAACAAGAACAGAACAATGTGTACCATGTGCTGCACAATATTATTGAGATTGTCTTTCATGAGAGACATGCATCACCCAGCACTCTGTTATTCCCACAGTGGCTCACCTCTCTCTCCCTCTTTCGACCCCTCTGTCTGTCTCTGTCACAATCACACACAAAACTTCTCTCTGCCTCTGTCTCTTCCATTTACTTTTGAACTCTCTCTGTGTTTGCATGTCCAAATCATATTGGCATGAGTCCGGTAGATGTCCGGAAGTGACATTTAGTCAAAAATGATTGATAAAAAACTTAAACATATTATTATGAGACATTTTAGAAAAAGCATAACCAAGAGATTGCTAACAACTGCCACACTATACACTTATATACACATACTGTACCACTCATTGTAATGAAGGAAATGATAGAGATAATAACAGGATTGTAACTCATTTTGAATTTTGTCAGTCAAATTGGACTCACCATTTCATTGCAATACAATTAGACTCTTAGTTCCTTTTTTCATAAACTTTCATATCTGAAAAGCCATTGGCATGAGTTTCAGTGATAATTTCAATCACATTAGCCATCAAATATAACAGGAAAAATCAACAAAAGACAGCTCCATGTGATACACATGCAGCCCTACACGAATGACCTGACTCACCAACCAAAGCAAGTAAGATCTGTGGTGCTCCAGTATCATTACATATAGGAATTCTGACTTAGGGGTATTCAACTCCACAAGAGGTTTCTGTCCTCTCAGAGCTCAGATGTGTTACAGTTTGACTTTGGTACAAGCTCTTCACCTGCCACTGTCTCTGGAGTCATTGATGCCAAGTTACATCCATGCCAGGGGCTTGACACCAGAGGTGAGAACCCACTTGGGTCTTGCTTCCCCACCTCACTAGGCAAGTAAAAAAAATACAAAATTAAAAAGTCATTCATTCAAGTTTTAGCTTCTCTCATCTGTTAACCATCATTGCACGCTGTCACAAAACTGCACCAGCTAACCCTGCTCAAAATATATTTAATATGTAATGAATTTCCCCCCTAGGGACAAATAAAGTTTATCTGAGTTTATCTGTATCTGTATGTTTCCTCATATTATATTTGTATTACCCTGCACACACTAGGTGGACAACGTATTGTACATGTAATCACCTTGTGTGTGAGTGTGCGTGACAATGAGATTATGGGACAAAGGGTGGATATACATGTCTTTAACAGAAGAGTGATTACTTTTTGCCAGAAATGCTGCTCATTAAAAGTATCAATATATCTACATGGCCTTATTAGTCACATTACTGTAAAGCACTTTTGTCAGGATCCTGTTGCCAATTTAGCAATATTATATTCAGGAAAGCACGTATTGTTCTTACCCTTCTCAACGAGCAGCAGATGCTACCGTGGGCCCCTCCCCCGTCCCAAAGCACTAACGGGCAGCCCAGTCCTCACACAGCTGTCCCTCCCAGCTGCAGTCTGAGCAGGAGATTTTCGTGCCCTGTCCAGACTGCTAATGAATCACGCATGGGCAAAGTCGCTGCTGGCTGATAACATATTTAGGGCTTTTTTTACTCACTTTTTGTCTCTCCCATGATGTTATTTCTCTCTCCTACAGCATCCATTACGATTACATACACATGGCCAATTATCTAAATTAGGTGATGACATCATCCAGTGACAGCCAATAGCTACATCCCTTACTGAGGAGTGGTAACACTGGATGCTGTAGGAACAATGACTGATTAATCAGTGGTCAGTGGATGAGCTGTTGACTATTAGTGAGTTTAATGATGTGATCCTCTATCACTGCTTGTCATGCAGTTAGAGCAACACAGCAACTATGAGCGAGTCTCTAGGGTAAACAAAGGTCAGATATGAAATATTTCCTTATCAAGTGATTTGGGATGTTACACTTAAAGCATAAATATACCTTATATCATGTCAATATCCATCTCAATGATATTGACAATTAATGATATTGACAAATCAATGTCAATTCCTATACCAAAGTACAGACCTGTACTGTGATCAGACAGTTGTCATATTCATAAAATACTTAAAAGTATTCTTGCTCCTCTGTTGAAGTATATCTAAATGCAGCTGTTCTAGCATCATTGATATCATATCATATGCTTGGTGTTACTGCTGCAGCATCTGTAGGTGGTCCTGGGTTTGGTTTTAAGTACCATTATAGTGACACTTTTAACATTTAACCATTTAGCAGTGTTGCAAGAGGCATGACATTGAATACCATCTGCGGACCTTGTCTTTATAAGAAAAGCACATTTACTGTATTTGCCCTGCTGTTATGACTAAGACACATTAGAAGTACACTCAGAGAACACAGACCTCCACCAGGCCACTCTCTCATTCCACAAAATTATTAAACCACATACAAACCGTAAATTACGACGTAACCTCTGTTTTCCTTGTTTTGTCATTTTACTGTTAACAAAGATCTAAGTTTAGATTACTTTTCCTTTTTTGAATTTAGCTAATACTTCAGATGTTCTGAAACATTTTTAGTAACCGGTGTAAATGAGACAAGCAGTGTAACAATTGAAAGCTGGTGTTAACTGCACACAAAGTCACTTCTGAGTCACTCTCTCTCTCTCTCTCTCTCTCTCTGCATCTCTCTCTTTCTTTAGATTTTCAAGGTTGTGAGGATTGAATGATATTGAATTAATGTTTAATGATGTAATGCATAAAATCTTTAGTCAGATATTGAAGGGATCAGGTCGGGATGCATTTTATCTCAGTGTTTCATGTACTTAGTAAGTGTAATAGCTGCAGAACACACAACATTATTGACTGTCAGATCCTGACTGATCTGCTGTTAATGAATGTTAATGCACCCTGTGTATAAATGCGCACAGTCTCTTTTGAACTTCAGAGACACTGTTACACACAGGCAGCTATGAGTACCAAACAGAACATCAGTACTAACGTTTCTGCCAAATCCCAGATATATTCAGTGATACAAAACATTATCTCAACATAAGAGTCCAACATTAATTAAACCCATTTCAAACCTGACTGAAGTACATTAATACCTGGAGCCTATTTTGATGAACATTTCAGTATATTGTGTTATAGATGCAAAATACTAGAGAAGCAATTAAGTTGGTTTGTGATTCTGAACAGCTCTGTGTCACGTATCTCTGGTAATTAAAGACACACAATTTGAGAGTCTGCAGTTTTCATTATGGTCCAATCTGTGGCTAAAATGTAGAGGAACACTTGAAACACTCGAATCTCCAATGCAGAACAAGGGCAAATTGCACTCAGGTGCAAAACTTTAAGGGTGTATTTGCACCACCTTATCATTAGCGCAAAATCTTTTGTGAATAGGTCCTGAAAATGGAGCAGATTATAGGTGCAATCCATTCTCTGTGGATTTGGCCCTAAATATTTTACAGACTATATTGACCATGTGAGAGCAGTACTGCACCAACACTAGCGACATGGAATGAATCTCAGAATCTCAGCACAGATTACTGACTTTGATGATGATTTATTATAGATTTTGGGACACAGAACATTTAGTGCCTCACTGGCTGACAGCTAATTGCCAGGTTATGACACAAGAAAATGCGAGGTAAAACAATGGCAATGATATTAAAGGAATAAAAGAACTCAGACCACTGTAAACGGTGGGAGGCCAACTCAACTGCTCAGTGACGTGCATTCAGGGGAGGCAGAGCCTCTTGAAAAGAAAAAAAGTTCATTATAAAATATAATAAATGTTGATATTTATCAGCTGGTTTGTATTATAAACCCCTTTTCTTTTTGAATCCAATAATAATAAAAAAAAAAAAAAAAAAAAATTCAATTAAGAATGGCAGAATTTCCACATGTCCTATTCAAATACAGGAAGGAGAAGCACCATGAGGCAGCACTTAGTTGTGCTGCACAGTGGATGGTGTAATCCCTCAAAACTCTGATTATATGCTCTGTCTTTCCATAATCTGGATAATGTATGAAATGTATTTCTGTAACGTGTTTAGGCTTGGAGATTAATCATAAAACTGCAGTAAAAAAGTCACTCAGTGAGGCAAACCAAGAGAGTACGCCTGACTCATGGCAGAGGACGCTTGGGAGTCCACAGGTTCTTGCACTACCTACCACCTTCTTCGTTCTTGTTTATATTTCCTTTACAATGTACCTTATCAAAATGGAAGATTACATTTCCAAGCTGAGGAAATTTGCAAATCTGGACTTTCAATCAAAGCAAGAGGTAATAACTAAAGGAAGATCAACGCCAGAGGTGAAAGGTTCGCTTCAGACTGCAGGAAAGAACATTACCCGTTCTTTTCAAATGGAGTAGAACACCCGAAAAAAACTGCCTGTGTGAATGTCCAACGAGAAAGCGCCTTTTCTGCTTTCCCTTTTCAGCGAGTGACAATGTCTGGACTCAAATTGAATATTGCGTAATGAAGAATTTGCCTAGAATCCTCTGCAAACACGAATAATCAGCCACTCAAATTCAAAGCCAGATAGCTTTGAAAACTTTTGGTGTTTCTAGGACAGACTTTGCCTTGAAAGACGATACACTTTTATTATTTTTAGTTTGAAATAGGCTCAATTAGAATTAATTTTGATGTCAAATGAAATATGCGTCACATGTTTGTGTAAAGAATGCTGATATGAGATATAAAACATAACCCACTGGGGCCCTTTGCTAAGGGCAGTCCGGTCCCTGTACGACCAGAGCAGGCGTCTGGTTCATATTGCCGGTAGTAAGTCAGACCTGTTCCCGGTGCACGTTGGACTCCAGCAGGGCTGCCCTTTGTCACCGGTTCTGTTCATAACTTTTATGGACAGAATTTCTAGGCACAGCCAGGGGCCGGAGGGGGTCCGTTTTGGGTACCACAGGATCTCGTCTCTGTTTTTTGCAGATGATGTGGTCCTGATGGCTTCATCAAACCTGGACCTTCAACGTGCACTGGGGTGGTTTGCAGCCGAGTGTGAAGCGGCACCTCCTTAATGGTAGTAAATAGTAGTCTAGGGTTATTGTGTTGATTGTTAATGATTGATGTGTTGTGTGCTGGTTGGGTCTGAGAGAGGGCATCGTGGTCCTTACATATTTCAAGATGAACAGTGGGGCCAGATTGTTTGTACTTTCTGTCCAGCTGTACACCACAGGTCTTAAGAGTACGAAGTTCCTAAATGACCGGGGAGCAGGAAGGGAGCAGGAAGATAATATGAGGCAGTTGTTGCATTGTTGTTGGTCACCAAGATGTCAACTGTTGCAGATGGATCAGGAGAGAGCAATGATGAGATTAGGTCAAGAAGGACAGGGGGACAGATATGTTTGGTGTTCCTGAATGACATAAGCTGGTTTTGATGTTTGTTTTACATGAATCTGTGAAATAAATGTTTCATTGCTCATTACGTATCTGAATCAAGCATGAGAATGAAAGGGTAAATAATGTCAAAAAGTGTTAATGTAAGTCCTCTGTTTTTCTGTAAATTATTGTCCATCCTCTGGAGGACCTCGACATTCATACTGATTTAGATAGTTGTGAAAAAGAGCTGTTGCAAAGACAATTATCTGAGGGTAAACCTGTCATCTGTGGGGTAAGCCTCAATTTAGTCCTGGAATACCCTAACCCTAACCTTGAATTTGCCTCAGATAAGGACAATAGGACAATTTCAAACCATAACTGAGAAAGGAGATTGTTTCTAGTCTAGTTTAAAAGGTTTTTAATTTGTCTTCGGGACTGCCTTCTGTTGTGTAAAAATCTTAATGCTGATTGGGATATGAAATAAATATCGATCTCAAAGTGTCAAAGTCTACAAAGTTTT
>JAPQRN010002057.1:0-10456 GCA_037367275.1 Coranthus polyacanthus | reverse complement strand
ACACACTCACACACACACTCACACACACACTCACACACACACAGACACACACACACACACACACACTCACACACAACACACACACTCACACACTCACACACACACCACACACACACTCACACACAACACACACTCCCCCTCCAGTCTGTCTGTCTGTCTCTGTTTGATCTGCATGGTAAAGAGGTTTACCCAGAGCTCCACTCCAATCCACAACAGTCCCACACCATATGAGTGAGGGCTGGGAAACGCTGATTGTTAGATCCACTATGTAAATCACAGCTCCGTTGCCTGCTGAGGCATTATCCATGTTTGGGGGTTGCTCCCTAAAGGCAGCTCAAACTTCTTTTGTAATTGGATTATCTTAAATCCTGCTGTACAGTATGGTGATATTTGACATGGCTTCTCTCACCTCATCTTAAATTGGCTTAGGATAAGTTGTTTTACACAGCAGAGTGGATTTTTATGCCTCCGTGCCGGTGACGACTGTGGCCGGGTTCAGCGTCCATCTGTCCGTCTCTTCCATTTGTATGAACGCGGTGTCGGAGAACCTTGTTGGCACAAAGGTTCACTTGGTCAGGGGTTAAACTGTGATATGTCATGCCGTGTTGTTGCGTCAAGGAAAATAAGGAAGTACAACTGTTTTACTTAAAAATGAAACGTGGTGCTGTCAAATAATTTATTCTCCTTCCTCCCTCTATTGCTTCAAGTTGAAATAACGTCCTTATTTTATAGGAGTGAATGTCGATATTTGTAAAATGATACATTTATTGTAGAATCAAATGCTGTTCGTCTTGTTTTTATGTCTGCATCCACAACAAGTAAAAGCAATAGGTTAATTCTGGAGCAGGAGAGACTCCGTGTTCTACTCAACAGTGAAATGAATTCTTTCCAAATCAGCTTTAATAGCCAAACGTGAAACAATGGAGTTTTGTTTCTGTTAATAAACTGTAGACATACAGCAGCTTCACAACAGGACAGAGTTCCTCCTGTTCCTCTTCCACCACAGGCTCTTTAGATGACACTGTGTCACTGCTCCGTGTGGTCTCTAAGAGAAGACATGTTTCTGACTGAATATTACTCACTGGAATCATACGTGTCAATATAGTGACAACTTCTCATTATACCTTGAATTAAATTCCTTCAAAGTCTTCACTATATTATACGAGTCTGGACAGACATGATGCAAACTGCCACTTGACTGGTTTGGCGGAGGCGATAATTGTAGTTTTTATTGTTTTGTTTGAGTTGTAAACCACACGCAGCAGTCTGATAGGGTGTCACTGATATCCTAATAGATGTTTTACGGAGCAAATTAATTTCTCCGCTTGTATTTTATAAACAGGAGATTGTGTCTGGCTGTGGCTCTAAGCTGTCATTAATCGTGACCAATATTCCTCATAAATATTTTAATGTGCAGCTGAATGATTGAAGATGAGATTGTTTACTTGTAATCGCAGGGCTGTTAGACCAGAGGATTTAAACAGAGCTCAGTTTGAGCCTTGTATCCTGGATGAAGTCACCTTGTGGTGCCGTAATTATTCAGCCAATCTGTCCCCGTCTGCAAGTTAAACATCTGATTAGTATCCTCAGTGGGATATTAACCCCTGACGAGGGCTGCACCGTATTGGAAAAACTGACACTGCAATATTTTCTGTCCTATGTTTTGCGATATTAAAGATCTTAAGCTCTGTTTGGAATGAATGACTCGTTACCCTCGTCCCTGCAAAAGAATCAGTCTGTATGTATTTATGTATGTCCGTCCGTGTCTCCAACTCAAAAATCTACTGCACATTTCCACTTAAACTTTTTTCACACCAGGAAACTAGCTTGAATGTATCCTCACGTGGACTCGACATGTGACAGATGTAAAAGTGTCGCCGCCCCCTCTTGGTTAACTTCTGGATGTCAGTCTTTCAAACGATCTCAGAAACCCGTCTTTAAATCCTCTGACGGCCGTTTGTAGCGTTGCTCCAGACCCGAACCTGCCTAAAACCAAACTTTTTTACTGTCTCGACGAGCAGTTTTGCTGACGTGGAAGGATTCTGCTCCTCCTTCCCACTCACAGTGGATCCCGCCTGAATTCCACCGTCACACTGTGCTTTTCTTCTGAAGCGATTCTGGAAGTTGACTAAATTTAAATGGGTCAAGCATCGGTGTAATAAAGTATTTTAGAGAGAGCATTGCATCATGGGTTGTTTGTAGCATTAATGTTGGTAGAGTAGGGAGTGCAATTACATACATTTTAGAGTAATTCTTTAAAGTCTGACAACACTAAAAGTGCTCAGTCCACTTTTGTAACTTTTTTTTCTGCCTCCGATGAATTAATGTCTTTGACGACTGAAACACATTCCGGTCATCTCACTGCAGTAGCTGCGTTCAGGTCTTTTATGATATTGTGTAAAAATATTTTCAGTTCATTATGAAGCTGTGGAGAGACAAATTAGACTATGGCGGGCCACCACAGTCTAGGTAATCATGGTAATTGGAAACAATCAGTCGCAACAAACTCAGTAAATCATGTTCTATCACACAGATTTCTCTTGCAGATTAGTAATGGAGAGAACTTTCCAAGTTTTCCTTTTGTGTCAAGTAGCAAAAAGTTGTATGTTTGCGTTGATATGCGTTACTAGACATCCCACGTGTGCGATGTGACTATCGAAGTTACTTGGTCCATGTAATCCATTTCTGAAATGTCATATCATCTTCTTCAAACCGACCAAATGTGACTGTCTCATAACCACACGAGAGTAACCATGACAACGGAGGGCAGCCACATTAACAAAATATTTATTTTCACCAAAGCGATGATCTTTTTTTAAGGGTGTGTATTTGCATATGGATGATAGGGACGTGTCCCTAACAATACTTGAGGAACTTTTTTGTATTAACTCTTTACAAAAAAAATAACTCTTTACAGTCTTTTTCTAACCTAGTTTGTTTTTGGGTATAAACCTAACCAAACCTTAACAAGAATAAATGCAGCTGCGATGCTTTAAAAATGTATCTGTGGCTTTTCTCCTGCTGCCTCTGTTGGCACTTACATCAGAGGATGGAGACAAACCACAGGAATAAACTACATGCTGGTTCAGGTTCAGGTTCAGGGACTTATTAATCTCTTCATCAGTGGAAGAATTGGCTCAGTTTTTGTTACACAGTTTCCTTCAGCTGCTGCATTTTTCTTTTTATATTTGATGATTGAGAGGCCTTGTTTATATTACTTGTTCATTTCTTACAGGAACCAACAGGAAGTCACATTGAGAAAAGTTTTTGTTTCTTCAGTTTAAAACTGCAGCGTACTGTGTGGGTTTTCTGTAGCGTGTGCCGGAGTTCTGATTTCCAGCTACAGTACGGGAATGCGGTGAACGTGTTAATATTCAAAACCATCTGCCTAATCTCAGAGATGGCAGAAATGTGCCCACGTTTGCAGAATATGCACGTGTTGAAACACAAACACAGGCGCTCACTAATGATGGCTTGTGCCTCCCTTGACTATACCCACTGAGGCCAATGTGTTTATTTGCTCCATTAAAGATGTAGCGCTCCATACGGCCTTCCATCTTTCAGGGTTGAGGAGACGGGTCCATTTGGAGGCAGCGCTCCTTCTCCCTGTGCAATAAGACAGCTGCTCCTCCTCCTCCTGGCCCGGGAAGTATTTTTTAATTCTGGAAGAAGCGTAGCAGAAGACAGCGGGTGCTATTGATTGGGCTTGTCGACACTCTGCAACTCAAAGGCTCGGACAGGGTTTACCGCCGGCCCACTGGCTCGGATTCAGAAGCTACGCCGACACAAGAAGAAACCATGCCCTTCTGCCTTCTCCTCAAACGTTTATATCACATGAAAATAGAAAAATGTCTGTCGTTCCATTTTGTGCTCTATCGTCTGTTTTGCCTTGTTGTAAATATGGAGGGATTAATCAGCGCTGATGGAATGTTTTACAAATTAGTGAGTTTTAAAGACAGATGTAATGATAGTTTGGAGCAGGAAAACCAGATAGCATTTACACATTATGCATGTGTGAAAAAAACTCCTTTAATTCATTAGTAACTAGAGGTTGACCGACAGTGGGTTTTTAAAGGCAGAGTTTCTAACAGGAAAAAGCCGATAGCCAGTTAACTGACCACCCCTGAAAAAAATGAACGCAGTTGGAAATGTACCATTTTTATTGCTTTATTAGAACTGTTGAACTGAACATCCAAATCAAAGTAATAAATACCTAAACAAATAAACAACAAATAAATACATCTGGAACTGAATATCAAACCAACCAAAAATCTGGGTGATTCTAGACGTGATTTCAATTTTTTTTTAGCTATTATTTTCCCTCAAAGTCAGTTTTTCAAGTTTATAGACCCAACATTAGCTGTTGGCCACTATTTTGGTGCAGACCAATAACAACGGTTTGTAAAAGTCTATCTCTACTACAACGTGTATCAGCAGACTTGGACTCTGATGAGCCCGGTTCTGTCTGTAAAGGACCTTTTACCTCCTCACTATCACCACCGACTTTCGTTGGGTTCTCTGTGTAGTTTTTTTAAGGCCTTGGCTTCAACACTTCAACTCTTGTCTGTTTTCTAATAAAGTCAGAGATTTAATTTCAGCCATGCATAGTGTGTTTTCAGTGTGGATATTTTTGGGAGGAGGTGCTGCTCCAGACTCTCCTCAGTATCTTCAGGTTTATTATCCAGAGACGTCTGGACCCGATGCAGGCTTTCCTCCTTGTGTAGTACCATTTCGGTCCATGTGTCTATATTCATCACAGTAGCATGACAGTTTCCTCATGCAACACTGCTTTGTATATCTTTGTATTTTTTTGTTGATGCATATTCCTTTTGAAATGACTGACAATCCTCTCACAAAGTTTGTCACAAAGCGTCGAACCTCGACTCTTCCTTGTACAGACTTTGGAGGATGATTCGTTTACGTCCAGTCAGGATCTTCTCACCTGTTACCAGTGAACCTGCTCATTGTGGAGTCTTACACAACCATCTTCAAACAAACATATTCCAGATGGACTCAGTGACGTGTATTATTTTAGATTATTATTTCATGTAGTAAAACAAGAAATAATACTAGTACTTTGATCGACAAGGTGGATTTCTTAAACTGTTCCAAAGCATAATTATTGACAGCTGATGAAAAGAAACACTTCATCTTGTGGATTTTTGTGTCTCACACTGTACTACTTTATGTTTTGCTAATGGGTTGATCATAGGCTCATTATACTCATCAGCTCTCGTTTGTGCCGTCAGTGCTATTCTTAGATCCCTTGGAAATCTTTAGTCTTTCGGCTCATGAGAAAGTGAGAGAGGACACAGACACAGTTACTGTGTCGTTCCACCGACAGCTTGTATCATCACTTAAAAAAAAAAAAGTCCCGTATTGTTGAAACAGATTGCCTCTCAGACTAAAGCTCCAAATAAAGACTGCGTTGATGTCAAGAATGGTTGCATCAGCTTAACACAAACAACATAATTCCCCTGTTCCTGAGCTGAGAGCTGTGGGGACTCCACCTCCCAAATGACCGGTTGTCATCACCGAGCCTCCTCCGAGATCCCAGTACGGGTCTAATGTTAGACCAAAGTGCACCTAGACAGCGCATATCTTTCTTTCACCGCACACGGCCTCTTTCCTCAATTCACCCAAATGATCTCCCCCTGTGCAGTAAGCACTTTTTTTCTTTCCTCTCCCTTTCGACAACTTTACATCCTCTCTAGTGGCTCCTCTGTGCGGCTCCATCCTCCTTCTACGCCTCAAATTACCGACTCCGGCATCACGCGGCGCCCTTGGAAATGTTTATGGGTGAACACATTAGAGTAAGAAGTGAGAAGAGTTAGACAGGGAGAGCGAGACAGTGGAGGATTTCATGCTCATGTTCATAGAAATGTTCTCATGCTCTGTTAAGAACCCTCGTAGGTCACTATTCTCCCAGTAATGGCGGCGTTCGCTCCTGTTGTGCTCTGTAACTCCTCAGAAGCTCTTGCGTGCTGCCGGTGTTCACGTATGAAGGTGGAATTGATTTGATTTACCGCTTCGCCTGCTGTGTGTTTTGTTTGGCGGACAATTAATGAATATGAATGTGATTAAATGTGTGTTTTGACACTCTTTCTACATCACATGCTTGTCAATCACCAGCTATGGCCGCATTCTTCTGCCTCAGATTTATTTCACCCACAGTCTCTACTTCCCTGCTGTGTTTTTTTTTTTCTTCTTCTTTCTGGGTAATAAGATTAGAGCCCACTGTGAGGCCAGCACATCAAACCTAGCAGGGCTGTTTCTGTTTGTTCAGCTCACTTTTATTTAGCTCCGGAGCAGCTGAACTCCCGGGTTCAGGGACCGGCTCTCTGATGTGTCCCCTCAGCTAACAGGCTCTGGGGAGACTCTTTATGATGTCCATGATCTCCAGTCAATCTCCGCTGACACCACAGCACCACATTTCTTCTTTACTTCCCTGCTCTCTCACTCTCTCCAGCTTTTACCGCTCGGTGATGACGTGCTGTAGCTTCGGTCCTAATGGTGTTGCAGTTAGTGGAGCTGCTTGAGACACACTTCATCTTACTTCGTGTTATTTTGTTCTGGATGGTACAAGACGCAATCAATCAAACTCTTCAGATAGCACATTTCATAAAAATGCTCTATGTAAGATAAGAGGACTTTATTATGCCTCTGTGCCAGTGACAGCTGTAGCTAGAGGCATTATTTTCAGGTTGTCTCTCCAGTTGTCATGGATTCAACTCATCTCAGGAATGGCTTGATGTAGTTTCTTCACGTAAAACATCACTTGGACTTAAGGATGAATGGGTAACCAGAGGTCAAAGCTCACTGTGACCTAACAAAACACATTTTTGGCCATGAATCGAGAATTCTTGCTTAATATAGCGAGAACTTCCATTTCACCATTTCCATTTCTTTTATTAAATCAGTCTTCATTACACATGACTTTGACTGGTTGGAGGATGAAAAACTACGACATATTAACATCAAGCACCATTATAAAAAAGACGCACAAATATAAATGGTCAAATTATAGGTTAAAGTAAAGTAATGTCCCTTTCACACTGGACTAAAGACCCACTTGACTTTCAGTGTGAAAGGGTACAATCAGCATTCATTCACAGACTCTGCAGTCGTCATTATCAGTATTTATCAGCTCCGGTCAACAGTGATAGAATCACGACACAGGCAGTAGTCGCTGTTTTTCACCCCTCTTCCCACCCAGTGCTACGACGCACAGTAATCCTCTATCAACTACCAACAGCTGTTAGAAGTTCTGCTTCTCTAGATGGCTTCTCTACAAGGTTCCTAGGGTTTTTACAGAACTGGGCCGAACAGCCGTTGCGTATTTTGCTCCTTGGTCATGGAATAACCTTCAGGATATGCTACAACTCAATGATTTTGTCTCCCTGGTTGAATTTAAGGCTGATAAAAAAGCCTTGTAAGTGAAGAGTGTAACTGCTCTTCCTGAGCTGGATTTTGTCTCATGTACCTTCCCTCGTCTGCCTTAACGTGTTATATTTTTTAGATATGCATAATTTTTTATCTTTGCCGTGGTTAATTTTCTGAATTTTGTTTGGAACGTTGTGCCTTTTCGTCCGGATCTCCATCAAAAACAGAGATTTTATGTTCCAGGGACTTCCTGGTTAAATAAAGGTTAAATTAACATAATGATGCTTTCTGCTGTTTGCGTCATGTGAAAGGAGTCAATTGTCTTTTTGTAGTTTTTACAAAAACCTGGATATAGTCATTAATTTTTGGTGTAAAATGTCAATAAGATAATAGGACAGACAATAAGAGACAATTAAAGTACAGATGCAGTTGCCTGCATGTGTGATTGCTTGTGGAATTAGGCAGCATTCAGCTTCTTTACAGCTCTGGAGAAGAAGCTGTTTTTCATTCTTGTGTTGCCTCAGTGAATTGTTCTAAATCGACTGCCAGAGGGGAGCGTTTTGAAGAGGTGGCCCTGCTCCAACATCTGGACAGATAAACGTCCTCGACTGCCAGCAGCTGTGTATCGATGATGTTTTGACTTGTCCTGATGACCCCCTGCCTTCCGGTCGTCTTTTTATGGCGTACGAGGCTGTAGTTCAGGAGAAGATCCTGGGTCGGTCTCGCTCTCCCTCAGTCTCCTCAAGAAGTAGAGGCAGTGTGGTACAGAAGAGGAAATCTCTTGATGTTAATGGAAACGTTACTGAAATGAACAGCTCTGTGCACAAAGCCCGGAGCCTAAAGAAATGGTTTTTCAGTTTGGTGTGGGAACACGTTCCTGCAGCAACTTTAAGAAGTCTTGATGAAAGCCTTCGCAGAAGAGTGGAAACTTACAGTATGTCACAGTAGAATAATATTCACAGATCTAAAGAAGGAACAGTGAAGAAGACATCAATAAGATGCCGGATCATCAAGTAGAGTTGGAAATGGATTCCGACGTATTCACAAGTCTCAGGAAGAACATTGTGCTGAAAATGTTACACAACAAACACAATCTCTCAATGAGAGCTACTTGGTGTGTAATGTTTCAAATAATTCATATATACTGTACACCTGAGTCTAAAAAAAAAACACATTCAAGAAGCTGTTCAGGAGCAGCTCACAGAGTGAATTTGAAGAAAACTTAGGAATCTTAGGACTTGAAAACAACCTGTGTGTTAGGATGGAGGTGTTCCAGGCCTGGACTGGATGAGCGCCTCAGGTCACTGAGACTCATCATCTGCATCACAGGCAGCACACTGACCCGCTCGGCATCGCTCCACGTCCAGAAGCTCTTTTCAACTGCCTCCTGGGTCAGATGAAGGAACAGCTCACCTGGAAAGGCTTGGATTTCTCTGAAAAGGGCATTTCTCAAGAGTTGTCACTGAAATCAAGTGTCCATTGTCCACAGCGCTGAGAGACGAGCCTTTTGACTACATGCTTGCGTCACGGAAAACTGTTTTAACATTTTTATCAGGTCCGTAATGAAAGGGTAGACGTTTAGTGATAGAACTGATATTACCACAATGATCCCACGTTATCGAGCTTTGGAGTCATAATTACATGCAGCTGCATTAATTGGAAACAAGCTCAGTAAAGTCTGTTTCGACTTAATTATCAGTGACAATAATTAATGCAGTCATATTCATCTGATATGTGTTCATACACTGTTTAAAAATCTATAAAGATCTCTGTGCTTGGAGGCTTTCATCAATATCTTGTTTATCTTTGTGCCTGCTCAGTGAAAATGTGAAATGCAAGCGAAAATCAGATGTGTGAACTTTAACTCTTAGATAGAAGATACCATTGATTGATTTTCCATCAACTCACTAGTTTCTCCCACATTTCTGTAAAAGTTTGTTGTTTTTTTTAACTGATTTGGCAGCATATCGAACCTCACTGCCTACGTTTCTTCCCCCCACCAAAAACAACAACACTCTTATTGGTTTTAACTCCCATGTGTTCATGTTTTATTGGTGATATGTTATCTTTATTGGTTTTGCACGTGTATCTTATTATCTTTTATTTATTTGTCTTCATTATCATCATTCTTAATTTATATCATTTCTTTCTTCGTTTATAGGTTTTAACATGTCTAATGTTTTATTGGTCTGCTGTTTGTCCTAGTTATTATTTTATTTAATGTTGGTGCTGAATGATGGTTTTGATTCACATGTCTTATTATTTTTTACTCTGCAATCATCCATGAATAAAAATGTATAAAGCCATGCGTGCTGCGTACACAGATGCTGATAGTGTTAACTCAAGTGTAAATAGTGTAGATAATGAATTTTTTTGAAACTCGATTGTATCTAAGCAATTCGGTCAACGTCATAAAGCTCGTTTACCCAGCTCTATAAATAACCTTTCCGCTTGCTTGCTTGGTTACGTGACTTTTCCATAGTCCAGTATGTATGAGAAAACAGGTGACAAAGTGGAAAAACATTGTCTTTAATCAAATGTGTGTTCATACAAGTGTGTTACTAGTAAATAGCACACGTGTCTTTGCAGTTTGGGTGAAGCGAACCATTAAACGTCTGCAGTCTTGTTATCATTCCTTCCTGGAGGTTTCGGTTGCTGGTTTGCGTGACTTACGGTGTGTCCTCGTGCGCTGAGCGTTGTTTACTGACATGGTCACCGCTGATATGTCGTATCCATGTCTCAACGCACCCAGGACAGATAATTTAGGATTTAACACATCATTTATGGATTTGTGGATTTGTTCAGTGTTGCTGTGACTGATAGAGGCGCAGTTATCGTATGTTTTCAGATCAGATGAGCTGAGCTTGTGGTTTCTGTGTGTGGGATGGACATAGGGACAGATTTATAGTGGAGGGGAGGCTGTAGCTACAAACAGACAGACAAGATCCCTGGGAGTGCAAACCTGCAGGAGTCATTTCCACAGAGGCTAGAAATGAGCTAATCAAGTAGAGCGCCTGCCTGCAGAGCTTCCACAGTGGGGATGAAGGGGTGTGTGTGTGTGTGTGTGTGTGTG
>JAPQRN010002056.1:0-10462 GCA_037367275.1 Coranthus polyacanthus | reverse complement strand
CTTTTTATAATCAAGCAAGAAAGTGTCGGCAGAGATTCCTTCTTCATCTTCACATCATCGCTACACAATTAACAATAATGCTAACCAGTCAGCCCTGCACTGTCTTGTAATACCACTTTGTACCACTAATGAGTCACTGTAGTGTCCCATCTGTCCTGTCCAACATGAAAAGAAGTAGAAGGCTGTGATTGGTCCATTAGCTACTACTCCATTGATGCTAGATGGAATTAGCATCTCAGTCTACCATGCTACATGTTGATGAACAGTACAAAAATGTACTCACACAAGAAATGGTCTTCTTCTGGATGTAATATGCCTGTTACAACATTACAAATTGCGTTGACATATGGTTTCCCATGGATGTTTTTCTTATGATCTTGCTTAACAAGACAGAGAACTTGTGCAATGCAAAACACAGGAGTTGCTGGTCTAACGCTGCATCAATAGGTTAGTCTGGATCTGAACTAATGTGTTAAAACAATAAAGTCACACAAACTAACAGATCTAGGCAGTGGTAGACCAGTAACTCCTGTGTTCTGTGAGGTAAAATTACTGTTTCTGTGAAAGGAGTCTGGAGGCTTAGAAAAGAGGGTCAGGGCTTCAGGTCCCATTGAAACCGGCTGCGGAATGTAATGGTGAAAATATCCTAAGTATTGTGTTAACAGAGATTTGACACTTTGGCAGTGGACATTAACATCACAACTTTCTGCTGGTTGTTGTTGTGCTGGAGACAAATAAATTGTTCCTTGTCTCCTATGTATTGAGGGAAACAGTACATTAATTTGAGTGCCATATTTTAGCCAGGATCTTGGGGCTCCTGTGCAGACCACTGTGACTTTTCTCTTCATCTTAATCCATGCATTTTCTTGTAGGTCTTTTAGTCTTTTGGAAGTGTTTGTGTCATTTGTTTGCATTTTATTGGACATGTCAGTAACATGAAATATATTTGCTTGGAAACTTTCTGTTTTCAGGCCTTGATGGAGAAGCAGGCTTTTTCATTGCATGTAATATTAGATCAGCTAAAAATGTTTATAGGTTTAACGTTAAGGTGAAAGCAGTTCAGTCAGAAGCTGGACTTGGCACAGCTCAGCCCTGTGTACTTAACATTGCACTTCTTGATTTTGTTTATTTTCAGTTTCAAGGAAGCTGTGTTTTTTATATCACAACCTCAGAATAGGAAATGCAGTATTTAATATAGAAACAGCAGGCCAATGAATCTGTAAGAAGTATTTTTAGCACTTCCACAGATGAAACCAGAGATGAGTCACCGTCTCTGTGACAGCGTGTGTTCTGGGCAGTGTGGAGCTAATGTTCTCAAATATACAGCAACTTTGAGTGGAGTCAGTGACCTTCAGATCCACAGGCAAAACACTACCAAAGTTTGTAGTTGACTCCCCTTAGCTGTCACTATAGTAACAGCTTGCCTACTAAACTCAAACCGATGATGGTAATGTGTGGAGAATGAATTCCTGTGGAGATGTGAGTCAGGTTATTACACAGTGAAATGTTTTAGTTCTGCTCAGCCAGTGTTTCTTTTCGAAATCAGTCTTAATTTTAACATCATGCACCTGCCTTTGTGCACTCTGCCAGTGCTCTATACTCAGCTGTGTAGCTCATTTCAAGATGTGTTATTTGCTTATCATTACTGAGTTCACCAATGATATCACCACTCAGACATGTAAGCATGTCACAGTAGGAGAGGGAGATAAAGTTAAAGGTTCACTCAGGAAGATTTGTGTGTGCTCATGTACTTAGGGGAGGTTTGTCCTGGAGCCTGTGTTATGTCATTTGCTGACATTAGCTTACTCCATTTTCTAGGCTAACAGTTGTCTCGGTTGTCTACATTCATGATAAACTGATTTCTATGATGGAGATTGGATTTTCCGTGAAAATCCTTACACTCACTCCTGAGTTCTTCAATGCCAACAGTGTGCAATATAAGCTTCTATTAGAAACAGTCGACCAAACTCAAAAAACAACCAGCATGTGCAAATCCTCCATATGGAAAGTTAAAATCCTACTCCAGACCAAAGATTTGTGATAAGACGAAACCATTTCAGTACATTGCAGGTGAAGGCTGTAGTGGTATGAATGGACTCAACTAAAACTGACTGATGGCGTCACCAGCATCACCATCACCCATTGCAAACGCTGGTTTTAGAACTCCAGGAATAGGTGGGAGAAATTCTTGAGCCTCTATGTTTTTGTCATTTTATCAATACCAAAAATGTACTGTCACTGTCCACATTCTTATTTTAAATTGCTGCAAATTATATCCAGCTTCAAAAAAGCATGAAAAGCCTGTACCATGTTTTCTGCACTATAAGGTGCACCTAAAAGCCTTCAATTTTCTCAAAAACCGTCAGTGCGCCTTATAATCCGATATGCCTTATATATGGATCAATATTGGTTATTTGACTACAATTATGGCTACTATAGTCAGGGGGCATCGCCAGAGTAACAGCGGTAAAAACAGTAAAGGGGAATTCCAGTCCCACACCACTTGTGTGTGTATAAAGACCCCAAAATGGCACCTTTCAAGAGACACGCTTACGACACAGAGTTCAAACTCAAGGCTATCAGTCACGCAGTAGAACATGGGAATAGAGCAGCAGCGAGAGAATTCAACATTAATGAATCAATGGTACGGACATTTCTATTCTATGCGCCTTATAATGCGGTGCGCCCTATATATGAAAACAATTTTAAAATAGGCCATTCATTGAAGGTGCACCTTATAATCCAATGCGCCTTATAGTGTGGAAAATACGGTAATTAGAACAGAGTCGTTACCATGGAAATGATAGGCCATCTCATCTCGTTGCACTGGTCTAAGGTGGCAGGTTTTCAGAACGTTGCAGACTGGAGCCTTGCAAGTAGTTGCAAATTTTCAGCTTGTCTCATCGCAATTCTTTGGTCTGAACTGAGTTTGGATCCTATATACTGAGTTTGGATCCTTTTATAAATTAGAAATTTTATAAAGATCTGGTCAGTGCATTTGCTTGAATTTTTTTCGATTATTTTTTAGGTAATTTTGTTTAATCATGACTGTTTGCAAAGAGCAGAAGAGAAAAGTAACTTGTACAAGGAAGGAAGAGAAGGACACTTGGTAATTGGTTGTAGAAGGCAAATACAGTTCCCTAAGTTTTTCCACGTTTCCCTAAACTTGCATCTAAATCCCCACTACAAACACAAGCAGAGATGTAAGGAAAAAATACAAGAACGTATGTTTTGAGATTACAGTTCCTTTCCTTGCAATAGAAATTTGATCAGCTCTAACCCCAATGTTGAGAACCACTGTATGAATGAGAAAAAACAATGATAAAGAGACATAGTATTTTGCAAAAGTCTTAGTCCACCTTTAGCTGTGTTGTTTTTGCAAGGTTTTAATGAGCAGATGTATTTAATTATCTCTCTGTCTTTTTATTCAGAAAACAAAGGGACTATGTTCCCTAGCATTAAATATTTATATTAAAAAATGAGAACTAAATGGCTTCTACAGGCAAAAGTCAGTATTTAGTGTGACCTGTTCATAACAATGAGAAACATTTGACAAGTGTTGAATGAAACCTGGTGTAAATGCACCACAAGTCAATCTCATATTGTCTTTACAAAAGAATTAAAACAGGCTAAGTACAAATGGAGGGCACACTAAATACTTTCCACTTTACTGTAGCTGGTAGAAACTTAAAAAAAAATGCTGTTTTACATATTTCCTGCATATTCTGGTTGTATATTGATACAGGGACTTAGAAATGCATATGTACAACCATTATAACCTAATACAACAAGAAATCTAATGATGGCCTAGTACTGTAAAACTGTAAGACAGCGCTCTTTCAGACTTGGATCCATAGACCTTCTTCAGGATTTCACGGGCTTAGTTTTTGGACTGACGTTTTGTGTGCAATTCATGAATAAATCACGTCATATAATAACATGCAGCATTCAGACACGGAAAGAAAAAAAGATTAGAATAAAAAGATCTGAAAGGTTCATAAATACTTACACACAGTATTACGTGTGTTCACGTTCGTGCGCACATGTGCACATATTGATTAAAGGTAGTAATCACTGTGACACAATGACTTTATCAATTCTTTTATACAAGTATGGGATTAAAGTAAAATGCTGAAGATGGGGCTTTATATAATCCTGAGCCAGTGTCTTTCATGGGATTATCCCAACCCCTCTGACCTGTAAGGAGGATTAGCTCAGGGAAGGCTGACAAGGTCACCGAAGGGGCGGAGCCACGGCGGTCTGGTGGTGACTGGTGAGGAGACCACAGAGGCCTCACCTATGAGCTCATTACATACATGTTCAGGACACAATCTGTCAAAGGCTTCTGCACTGACTTACGTTAAGCAGTATGTATGGACTGATCAGTGCTACAGAGTATTATCAAAGCCTCTGATGACGGGTTCAACCCAAGCCTCAAAACAATAATATTCACAGTGGACATATTGTATCTACAGAGAATTATTAAAATAGAATTGCAGGAAATATCAGTCCCTCCAGGATTTTGTTGGCTTTTCTTTAGAATTCTTGCATCTAAAATACTGATGATGATTTCATTACAGTTTTATTATTATGATGATGTTATTATTATGGTGTTGTCATGATTTTAGGTACTTTTTGCAGTGTAATTGCATTGGATTAGGAATAAGTGAAAAAGAGAAGTTGTCTGTGAGAATAAAAATGTAAAATATTTAATCTTCTAAAAAATCTGACCAAAAAGAAGGATTAAAAAAAAAATCTCATAAAATGTTTTTAATCTGTGAATTTAAGAAGTGCAGCTGATTATTGCACAAAGTGGTGAAATCTGTTTGGAGTCGAACTCACAGTTGAAACTCAAGTCAAAATGATAATATCTTAAAGTATACAGGATGTCAAGGACAATGACAATCCTTGTGTTCTTTTCTGTCCTGATGACAAAATAAAAATACTAGAACTGTCAAAATGAATGCACTAATTTTATGATTAATTGAAAAATTAGCAGATTTTAAAAAAACAAAAAATAATTAACATTTTTACTTTCTGTACTAACTGTACTGTGATCAGTGTTGGACAGACTAATTTGCAGGTTGTGTTAAGGTGTGGGTGTGTTTGTTTGTGTTTTAGAACAATAACAAAACATGAATAATGTTTTATTCCTCTGCTTCACTTCTTTCTTCTCACCTGCTCAGCCATCGCCACGCTGCCCTCTCTCTCTGCTCTCTGTCAGCTGAGGTGTATGTCTTATACAACTTATGTGACTCCACCACAATGCACGATGTAGCAGCTTAGAGCAACATATGTGGAAGCACTTCTGTATGATGCCCCTCTTCCCAGTTCTTAAGTTGTAGCTCCTCGGGTCCTCGCCTCGACTCATTGCCTCGACTCCTCAACCCTCCCACCCAGGGCTGGCTCTGGGCATAGGCGAACTAGATGGTCGCCTAGGGTGCCACCTGCTGGTGTTTTCATTTTTTTTTCTGAAAAAAAAAATGAAAACAACAAATAAAATAAAATAAATAATAGTTATAATTTAGAGCCCCAACAGGCACTCTTTCCTCATGCTCTGCCTTAAAAATAAGAAATGAACAAATACAGAAAAAACAACAACACCCGCCCTAGCGAGCTAGCTACCTGTAAATAAAGCAAAGTTAACTAGTAATGCTACTGTTGTGTGTAGCTGCTGTAACTATAAAATTGTAGTGTAACCTCGTTAATTTTAGTAATGCATAATCACAACAAGATAATAATTTGTTATGTTAAACATATCAAGTAGTCTGCTGCAGTTTCATCTTTACAGTAATAGATAAATCTACTGTTACATGTATACAGTAATAGATAAATCTACTCTGCTGTTACATGTGTACAGAAACACTGACAAAATACTTCTGGCCTCTGGAAGCTGCTGTAGAGGAATCTTCAGGGTCAGGGTCCAATCACAGAAAAGACTTATGCAAAGCTTTCATACACAGGTGTATCCTCAGTTGTTGTTGTTAATTATCATTTAAATTAGTCAATTTGATTTGATTTGATAATTTCTTTTGAGCTAATGTCTCATTTGAATGACCTTGGTGGTTTTGAAATTGAAGATGAAGATTGAAGATAATATATAGGCCTGAATTTGTTCTTATTTCTTTCAGTGCAGATCAGAAATATGTTTACAGTTGTAATGATGGTTTCACTGTAAATCTGTCATTCACAGAAGAGAATCTGTGTTTAAAGGTAAAATTATGCTATTAAGCAATACATTTTCAATTTAAAAATACTCCCTTTTTATTTATTTTTCATTAATTCTATGATTTTTACATTTTAATGTAAATTATTTCAAGCTTTGGGCTGTGAGATTAATTAGTTCATTTTATTAATTGATTGACAGCCCTAAAAAAACAAAACAAAAGAAGTTTAGTGACGTACTGTATGGCTCAACATTTCGCATGGACTGCCATGATTGGTGAAAGTTGTGGGAAACTACAATGATCATGCAGAATCATTGAATTGGCCTTAATTTTGAAGTAATTTTCAATTTGATCAAACCTACACCATACTGCATTTGAATCAGTAAAGAGTAATACAAAAGGGTTTTTTGAGGGCTTCACCCTTTTGTTTTAAAGCTGCAGGAACTAAAATGAAAAAAAATAAACATTTGAAAATACACTTTATTTCTGCTGCTCTCTCCTCTCTGTCCAATTCACAAGACTTAATAGAAATATATGTGACCTGATGCTATTACATGCCACTTTTCCAAGCTTGTATCTACAAAAAGAGCAGGTCACCTCAACTTACACCCCCATGTTTTTGCAGTCATGGATTCTTTTCTCCTTATTTCCGTTTTATGGTGGGTGGCACTTTAAGACTGGTGACTTCCAGGGCCAGACGCCTTATGTTCCTGGGTTGTATGTTTGTCCATCCTATTCTCATGAACACGATATCTCACTAGTGAATTGACAGAGTTTCTTCAAATTTGGCACAAACATTCACTTGTACTCAAGGATGAACTGATTAGAGGTTGGAGGTGAAAGGTCAAGGTCACTTGACCTCACATACCTCAAGAAATCAGATGCTAATTATGACAAGATTTCACAGGATGAAGCAATTATATTTAATATCCGAAAGGTCAAAGGTCAGCTTCACTATGACATCATAATGTCCTATAAAAACACTTCTGTGTTCATTATTCAACACTATACTCCTGTGCGAAAACTATTCAAGTGCAGACAGCAGGTTTCTCACAGGAAATGATTCATTGGAATCAGACATGACAATATAGTGACAACATCCATTTCACACCACCATTATCATCAAACGTACACCATATTGCATTTGAATCAGGGAACAGTAATCCAAAAATGGTTTTAGATAGTTATTAATGTGAATTTACTTATTATCCTGTGCTTCTTAAAAGTAAATATAAATATATGAAGTCTCTTTGGCAGTTCAACTACAAGAGACTTCACCACCAGAAATTTAAGTGGTAAGACTGATTTATTGAATGAAAGGTTTTGCTGGAGCAGGTCCTGGTGGAGCATTCTGCAGGAAGGCATCTGAACCTACCCCCACAAGGAGTCTACACTCTCCTGGTGGTGGAGTTGGGGGGGTGGAGGGGGCCTGTGAGACAATCAAGAGGGACAATGAGAGAGAGCTCCACTATTGAATGAAATGACACATAATAGAAGGTCTGAACCAGGTTCAGTCTCGGCATTGAACTACAGTAAAGTTTCAATTACACCAGATCTAAGCTTTGGAGACTTCTGTCAGGTCTTGTGATATGCCGGCCAACAGAGACATTTTTAGATTCAAATTGAAATTTAACTTTGTCATTGTGCAAGTTATAAGTACATAGGCAATGAAATGCAGTCTGCCTTATCAGAAATGCAATAAGATAACAAAATAAATACAATATCTACAGGAAAATACAATACACAAGCATTACAAAGAACTCAAAACACACTGCAAATTAAGGTGACCAGGTGTGGGACTGCACAGCATTTTTATCCCTTGTCCCATATATTAAGACAATGTCCTGTATTTTGACTGGTTCCAGTTTTCAAAAGTCAACACTTCAGGACAGATGCTTTTGTCTTGTCTTATCCAGTGGCTATCAAGAAATCAGAGAAGGCTGTCATCATGGGGCAGTGTTGATGTCAATCAAACTACAAACGTGAGTCAAATGCAGGTTAACATGTCACTGTCTTTGCTTCCTACTACACCATGGGGAAACTGCAAATCACTACAATGTCTCAAGTTATGCAGATTTTAGTGGAATATGATGGAAACTACCCCAAAGAAAAGAAAATTCAGCCACTGAATCCCCAGACTGGGAAACCACACTGTAAAAACTGTTGTGTTTCCTCATGCTGAGACAAAAACAAGGGACAACAAACCATGGCTCAAAAATGAATGCCATGAGAACCTAGTGTAATGCCATTGACAGCCATTAGACGCTGGCTTTCCAAGTTAATACAGGAGTGATTCTGGTCTCATTTTTAGTGTGTATGACTGGATGAAGCCAATGGAGGGCTGGAATGGAAAGTTTTTCAGTTTCCCATGTGGGGAAAAATTAAGTGAACTGGCACAGTATTCATGAGTCTCACAAGAAATGTATAGCACACTGTCCCACACAAAATACTGTTTGCCCCATAGTTGGTTTGTTGAGATACTCACCGTACTCTTACGGTTGGAAATACTTAATATGTTATAATAAGTGACAAGGATCCATTTGTGCATAAAATGATGATGATGAACTAAACAGCCTGAAACAGTTTTGATATGTTCCCCAGTGAGCATTTGAATGAACTTGACAGAGCATAACATTGGTTTATGCATACAGTATGTGACACAGTTGGATGGGGCTCTCGTGTTAACGATTAGAGTAGGGACATCAAATCCCGAGGATCACAATCAACAAGTCATGCTACTTAGCTGAAGATATGTCAGTCAAGTAGTAAGTCACTGTAGAAAGGCCAAAAAAGCCCCAGGAGGTATTTTTTTTTACCATGTGGGCCAGGACCCCCAGGCTGACCACAACTGCATGAATAAATGAGATAAAAAAGGAGTGATAGAGAGATTTCCTTTGACGTATCAGCTCAACTCCACTTTACTTTACACCAGACCTGGGCATTGTACAGGCCCCGGGCCACATCCAGGGTTCTTGGACCTATTATTACTTGACTGAAAATGTAGTTCTACTTGTTTTCACAATTTTACAAATTGCAAGTCTGTTTTTTTTAGCTTTCCACTGTTTGTGAAACTCATGAAAATATGTATCTTCTGACTCTTCCTGCAGACACACATAATGCTACCTCTGACACCTCGAGAGGAGCAAATGCCATGCACATTCTCCAGAAATGAGGGCCTCATTAAACTGCAGTTAGGCTCTAAAGCACCTTAGGGTGCCTCCTGTCAAACAGAGAGAGCAGGACAAATAGCACTTCTTACAGGTATTGCCTATTACGCTTTGCTGGCAGTAAAAGGCATAATGGAGATGTAGTCTGTCATAGTAATTATAGGAAGGTCATTAGAATTAGTTGCACGTGTTTGTCAGTTGCCAACAGATGCAGCGCTACTTCAGAGGTACAGAGCTCACACTGCAGTCAGAAGAGAGAGTAATTAATGAGCGATACATTAACTGCAGTGAATTGACTGGTGCTAACACCTCAGGGGCAAAGTCTTTGACTCTGTTCTTGCTTTTTATTTAGATTAAAAAATCTGACAAATAGGACCAACACCTGCACTGATAAATCCTGCAGAAAAGGAGCGTTTCTCCTCTGATATGCTCTAAATTAAAGTGGCAGAAATTGCTTTCTGCATTTGTTCAAGTCCTGTGACAAAATGAGGACTGTGGACCAGGTCTCCTCCTGTCAATGTTGTGTATCACATACAGCTGCTGATTAAGCATGGTGATGTAATGACACTGAGATTACAGTTAAAATGATCAGGATGATTCTGCTCTGATGAAACTGCAGTTTTTTATTATGTCATGCATTTCGAGCTCAGTGCTTACATGAAGTTTGTGTTTAAGTCTGTTTTGTGCTGGGAACCAGTCATTTGGGATGTTAGCTATCTCAGTTTCTAAACTAATAACTGTCTCTGTTGACTACATCCATGATAACAGGCTTTACACTGATTTCCACGTCATTGCCTCCATTCTGCTATTCTACAGTTGTGCAACACCACCTACTGTTACCTAAGAAAGGTTGATATTAGAATGGATAACCCGGACAACAAAAGCTGCAACGTTGTCATATGTGCTCATACTGCAAGCATGACATGCTGATCATGAATAGCATCTCACTTTGACTTGAAGCAGTACAAAAATATAATAATAATAATAAGAAGAAGAATAAGAATACATTTTATTTGACAGCGCCTTTCTGAACATTCAAGGACACTTTACAGGAAAAAAACACAGAACAAATAAATAAAACCACAAACAAAGTAACACAGAAAGAAGGGAAACAGGGAAACAGTGAAA
>JAPQRN010002054.1:0-10464 GCA_037367275.1 Coranthus polyacanthus | reverse complement strand
CTTGTTTCCATGAGATAATTGCTTGTTTCCATGAGATAATTGCTTGTTTCCATGAGATAATTGCTTGTTTCCATAAGATAACAGCTTGTTTCCTTGAGATAATAACTTGTTTTCATGGAATAATAGCTTGTTTCCATGAGATAGTAGCTTGTTTCCATTAGATAATAACTTGTTTCCATGAGATAATTGCTTATTTCTATGAGATAATAGTTTGTTTTCATGAGATAATAACTTGTTTTCATGGAATAATAGCTTGTTTCCATGAGATATTAGCTTGTTTCCATGAGATATTAGCTTGTTTCCATGAGATAATTGCTTATTTCTATGAGATAATAGCTTGTTTCCATGAGATATTAGCTTGTTTCCATGAGATATTAGCTTGTTTCCGAGAAACAATAACTTGTTTTCATGAGATAATAGCTTGGTTCCATGAGATACAGTAATAACTTGTTTATACAAGATAATCACCTCTTCACACAAAATGACTTGTTTTCCTGAGGTAATAACTTGTTCACACAACTTGTTTCAATAAGATGAAAAACATATCTTTTGGGACTTTAGGGGTTCCATATAAGTAATGTATTTTTGCTTTTGTTGTGTATTACAGAACTTGAACTTGGTTTGTTGTTATTGTTACGTGAATGGATTTGGTTTTGTAGATCTGGGAAACACTGAGTCACTAGAATATTGTTGCTGCTGCTTGATGGGAAGCTTGTTGGTCTAATACCGGGGGCCTACAGAGTAATGGAGCTCAAATCCTACTGACAGGCAGAAAAGGTATGAATTCCAGCTGTCTGCAGCTCAGATATGACTCAGCATCTAATGTCACGGCTCTTTAGATAAGGGACAAGTTGATGGAAATCAGATTTTTGCAACAGCCTTGAAAAGATCTGATTTGTTCTGCAATGGAAACTGTGGATGATAAGTCCTGAACTTTTCCTGAACTTGTCTGAGTTTTGTAAAATTGAGAAAAGCAAAAGTGTGGTCACATTCACTCCCAAAGCAGAGGTACTTGTCTGAAAATTATAATAAATAGAATTGCAAGCAGCTATAAATGGGTCCAAACACGCCCACACAATTTGGACCCAGAGACACTACCTGAATTTAAAAACCTAAATGCAACAGAGAGCTTGTCTTGTTTGTCAAGTTTGTCATGAAGTATAAAACCCAGCAATTTAAAAAAAAAAAGGTAAATCTTTAACATTTCATCACAGTATAACCATGTAGCTGATTTGTGTCAAATCTGATATCAGGGCTCTCATGATGTCACGGCTGTACACTGCATATGTACAAATTGAAAATTGCTGACTTAAAAAAAAAAATTTCATTGTCCCCTGGAAGTGTATTCTAGAAGCTGACACAATTTGTAATGACATATAGCGATAGTTTGGAGTAGTAAAAAGCCGATAGCTGATGGTGAATATCACCCCCCTCCTTCCTTTCCCCCAAAAAATCAGCACTGCCAGAAATTAACTTATTTTATTAGAATCTTGATAGCTGTTGTATTGAATGTAAAGCTCAAACTAATTAATCAATCAAACTAGCTGTAAAAGAAAAGTAGGTTGAACAACTTTTTTGATTATTAATATTCAAACTAAGCACTTCCACTTTAGAAGACTAATATTAATCATCGTCCAGAATTAAGTTCTGACAGTACCCATAGTTTGTTAAGCACTCATCTCTAGTATTCACAGTAAATTTTGATTATTGAATCAATAACTCATACTTGAAATGTATGTAAATCATTGTTGCCAGATATTTGATGATATCGTAATTTTCCCCTCTGTACAATGTATTATCAATAAAACCAAACATACAATAATTTGATCACTTTGTGATACTTGGCTACATGTAGATGTTATCAGTCTCTTTAAGTGTTTTCTATTGAATATAGTAATGCTTGGGCCCGTATTTACCCAGTATAAATCTCTTGGTTAAGACTTGTGCATGATTGTCTTCCTCAAAAAATTATCATTTTAATCTATGATTTTCCATCGGGCAACTCTTATGTCAAGGAGAGGCTGTCTAGCTATATCCAAAAATTGCATTTATCCAAAATTGACACAATGCTATCAAGCAATGATTCAATGAATCAAAGATCAGCATGATAGCTTTTCATTATGAGGGTGCAGAGAATTACGTGACATCAAGTTAGACCAAAATCCATGGATGAGTTTGACAAAAGTGGGTTTTGCATATTTTGTGATTTTGGTGGAAATATGGATATAAAGCACATTTTTTGTCATGATGTTATGAGTTCTGAGTGAATATGAGCGAATATTACCCAGCAATAAAGTGCTGTTTTATTTTTACAGAACAAGGCTGATTTTGCCAAGCTTTCAACTGTAAATAAAGGCATCAACCAATCATTTATGTGAAATGATTGACAATGATGGACCAGGTGACTTCTGTTTTATATTAAACACAAAAGTGATAAAGATGATCAAGGGAAGGACAACATGTGGAGCAGCATCGACAAATAACTAGACTTTCAAGATAGAGAAGAGTTTCTGTAACATGAACATCATATGAATCAGATCCAGTTTGTACCATGTGTGTCTTTTTACCTGGATTGTGGACATAGACCCAGAGGACCAGAAGACGCTGGACATAGACCCAGAGGAATAGAAGACGCTGGACATAGACCCAAAGGACCAGAAGACACTGGACATAGACCAAGAGGACCAGAAGACGCCGGACATAGACCCAGAGGACCAGAAGACGCTGGACATAGACCCAGAGGAATAGAAGACGCTGGACATAGACCCAGAGGACCAGAAGACACTGGACATAGACCCAGAGGAACAGAAGGCATTGGATCAGACAGACTGGAGACACTCAGGCTGCAGATGAGTATTTTACACTTTCAGGTAGTTTTATCATCCCAACCCTGGTTTGTAAAGCTAGTATTTCCTATTAAAATTTCACCTATGCAACACCTTCAGTTTAGTCCCTACACCCAGTTTTGCTGTTGGAATACCAATATGGAAAAACAATAGGATTCCAACAGCGCTAGTGCTTGGACTACTTTCATCAGTTTGATTTCAGAGATAAACTCTCCAATGAAGACTTACAAAATGTCTAGCATTTTATGTACAAACTAAGATCATAAAAATGTATCTGTTTTATATTTAAGGGCGCCATCTGGATGATTGTTTAATAATTTATGTGAAGGAGCTATCAGTCCAGTCATTTTTGGAAGGAAGACTTTGGTAATGAGCGTATAACACAAACCAGCTCCACAGTGTATTTGGCAACTCGGTATTTCACAAGAATACTGATGATGTCTAGCTCATTGTTATTTCCAGCCATCTAAAATGATACTCAGCGGACTCACAATGCACTAGCTGAGAGGAGCTTGGGTTTACCCACCCACTTTTATTTGCCACTACAGCTGGACGATGCTTACTGTCCCTTTTTCAAACCGCCTCCTTGGTAATGACAGTAATTATCACAATCCAAGTCCTCAAACAAGCCGTTTTTGGCCAGCGCTGTCCATTTCACCACCCAATCCACAGCCTCATCATTAGGTCCTTTGGGAGGTGTAACTGGCACGGCCACTGTAGTGTGTGTGTGTGTGTGTGTTTGAAGGAGTGTGTGTCAGTGTGTGAGCACAAAAGCTTGGTCTTGGTCCCAGAGTGCGAACAGGAGAAGGCAGTCTGGATGCGTGCCAGGCCTGTGATCTTATCTGCAGTGCCATGACCTCGTGTTGTGATGAAATATCTTTTCACGAGTGTGTTTGGTGTATGTGTGTGTATCTACGTATGTGTTTAGGTAGATGAATGTAGAGGGAGGGCAAATTTGGGTTACAGTTAGGAGTGTTTCAGTTTTGGTTGATTGGTTTTTGAAGAGCACTCTTGAAAAAGCTAAGAGGCTGTGTGCTGAGTAGAGTAGGTGTGTGACTGTGATGTGTCTGTACCATAGACTGTATGTTAAGATGGATGGTGCGACTGTGTAAAAATGAAGGTAAAACCTGGTGGTCACAGGAGCTACAGTGTTGCCTGTGTGATGCAATTTGGTGCCAGAGTCTGCGCAGAAGAGACGCTGGGACATCACGTCCACACACCTCCCTGCTGCCTGATTGGTTCCCGGAGACACATCAGAGGGATTCTAGTCCATGATTGGTCTTAACAGCTGTCAAACACCCATCTTCATAACATCAAATAATTTCATAGAAACAAACTGATCAGAAAGATGATGATTTGAACGCAAATCTACCTGATGAAATCGACCTAAAAAGTCTGAAACTTTTGTGAAGAATTTATTGCACGTGTACTTTGAATTTTTAGTTTGGCTGAAGTCTCATTGAATAACATGGAATAAAACAAAATATCGCAAATAAGATTTTACGAGAGAGGTGGAAACGTTGGTGCATCAATAAGAGGTAAATGTGAATAACTGCAATGGAAACACATTCAATGAATTCCGTGCGTGTGTGCGTGCGTGTGCATGCATGTATGGAGGATGTGTCTGTGGAGCAATAAGGAGACTGACACGTTCACTGAATTAACACAAGAAATAAACATAAATGTCAGATGGAAAAAAGCAATGTAACACCATGGTGTATGAAGAGCTGCAGAAACAAATATTAGACAAAGGCTTTGACAAACTGTGAAAGAGTCTGAAACAACATCATATGATCCAGACCAGAGATTGAGTTCAGGATTTAAAAGCTGAAACAGCTTTGGGTTTTTGTCAAAATACCCATGTTCATCAGCTCATCAGTTATGTTATTGTTTAAAACACTACATCTAATTGGCAAAGTTTTAAAACTTTGATGATGATGATGAACTATTTACATTAGTGGATGGAAATGCACAGAAATTCACATTTTATTTTGCCAATTTTTTCACAAATGAGCTAAAATTTTTTTGATACATTTGGATGGAAACCCAACTACGGAAATCACACTCAGTGTTACCTCAACCAGAGTGCACTCACATTTTCAGGTCCAGTTTGGTTAGAAGAGGAAGCGCACTGCGCACAGCATGAACCTGACCACACCAGTGTGGCAAAAAGAACACTCTTTTTCTATTTGAATTTCCTTACCGACCTCCTCCAACGTCACTCATCACACTATATAATATTTGTCTCTGCAACAATAACAGAGGTATTCCATACACTGATTTATTCATTTAAACACTTTAACATATGTGTGCATTTGTGAATGCAGTGTATGTGTCAAGAGATGTATTTATAAGTGCATAATAACAGGATCTATGTTGTCCACATATAAACATAGTATAGTGTGTAGCGGTGTGTGTTCAGCGGTGTTAGCAGCGTGTAGCTGTTGCTCTGGGCCCTCCAGAGCAGGCTAATGGATCACTGTCAGTGTCTCCTGTAATTACTGAGATATGACTGTGTCATTATAGAAATACCACCCCTCCTCCATCATTCCGTAGCCATTAGACACATGTGTGTGCACGTGTGTGAGTGCGTCTGCATGAGCACGGACACATGCATTAAAGTGCAAGTGTATATAGTCTTGTGCATCTACACGGGTCTGTGAGGCAGCAGAATATAAATGCAGTTATTACTGTGAATACATGGAACCCTTTTGGAGCGGCACACACCATGCAGTCAAAGTCCTGTATGTCTGGAAGCAGAGTCGAACCTCACCCCTCTCCGTTCAGTTTCACTCAGCTGGTTTGGTCTCAGGAGGGTTTGCTTTCCTTCTCAGAAAGATCCCTTGGGATTTGGCTGTGTTTTAAGATAACTTTGTATATTAGTAGGGATGCACTGATCATCGAGCCTGTTCTCACTCCTAAGTTGTCACGTTCTGCCGCTTGGTTCTATAGTGTCAATTTTCAAAATGCAGCATACCAGATAGAAGTCAATGTAAGTCCTTAGACATTGGAAATCATTAAGTACATCATCAAGTACCAGAAAACTTAGTAGGAGGTGGTTGTGGTGGCTATGGAGGAAGACCAAAGTTTGTGGACTTTGGTTACGTGTCCCATGTCATGATGTCTTTATTTCAGCATTTTCTGTCTTTGTCTTTCTTATTTTTGTCTTTCCTTTAAGTTGTTTTTATGCATAAACCTAACCAAACCACAACCATGTCATTTTCTCGCCATCTGTCGAGCCTAGCAGACCAAGCATCTGTATGTGACAGGTTGGGAGTGAGAAAGTGTAGGAACATCATTATCAGCTGATATTCTCCTTTTTGACTACCAGTGGCTTATCTGCAAATATGATGACATCCATCGATGGCAGTGGCCACTCAGCCACAGTATCAGCTGCATGCCATTCAGTTCAATATGTGACCAAGTGGTTGTTAAGGTGACTCACCAGTGGCTCGTATTCTGATTTGTCTCTCTAATGGTAAGTGTGGACATTAAACTATAGTTATTTAAATTTAAGTTCATCGATGTGAACTGTAAGTTTAACCTCCTAGGAGTTATCACAATAGCAGTTAGAGCACTAAATTAAAAAAACATCTGTATTGGCATCGGCTATCAACCAAGTTGTTATTTTACTTCCCGGTATCGGCTCAGAATTTCAGGATTGGTGCTTCCCTGTATATTAGTATATGCCTCTGTTGCTGAAAATATAGATTTTGACAAAAAAAATACAAATTTTAGCATTCCACAACTACATCCCCTCTTCCCCCGAGGCCTTGAAAATCTCTTCATTTACATGCACAGTAATATTCTACCATTATTCCCATTATGATAATACTCTAGTATTACTACTATGATACAGGTCATAAAAACAGAATCTTCCATTTGGATATTTTGAATTATTATTCATTTTCCAATGAAGACACGTGGGATATGTTGATATTATTCTGGTTTTAGGAGCACTCAATGGGCATGTCTACAACATTCAGAATATGCATCTTAGTTGAGGTTTTTTCAGTCTGTGCAGGTTGCAAACCAACAGAAAACGTTTTTTCAGGCTGAAGTAGAAATGCATGGCCAAAAGAAATCAGTGTGAATCAGTGTGTGATATTTAGTGGCATCAGGTGGTGAAGTTGCAATTTGCAACCCCTCATTAAAGCCAGTGTTAGGTTTGTCTTTTCTGGGCTTTTTATCTATGTTCACACTCAAACATAGATAGATGGATGCCATCCTCTATGAAACAGAAAGAAGTCAGTTCAGGGTTACTATAGAAACAGTCCCTCTGCAGACATAAACGTCTCATTCTAAGGTGATTATACACTAATGAAAATACAGTTATTAATAGTATATTCTGTTTCTGCAATTAGATCCTCCGATACCTGACACACTGAACCTTTAAACATTATGATGGATATTAACAGGGTTTTGCACAAATATCACAATGTCAACCTCAAGAATGAAATTATAGGAATAAAAGATGGAGCCTGTGTTTCCACTGAAATTTAGAAAAGTCCTATTTTGATGCAAAGAAGCAAAATGACACAAGTAGCTCCAGCCATATGAACATATTTTGACGTGATCAACATGTTAGGCCATTGTTAATTGGGATTTACACAGCTGCGTGTAAACAGGAGTATTTGTGGAAAGTACATTTTCATTAACCATGTAAACAACTAAATCGATCTCAGGGGTTTAGAACACAAACGTAAAAATTCCAAGAACTTATCCAGAAGAGAAAACATAAAAAAGTGACTGCTGTTTTTGAAAGTGATGAAAATAAAGTTTTTATTTAATTTTGGCCTTGTATGTCCATCGACAGAGAAACACAAAGTTCTCCCAATTGACCTAGAAATACATGTAATTTTATGTTTTGGCTCTCAGTTAAAGGTTTCAGCTCAGTTTCTGAGAAGTGATGTTTTTGATTTGTTTTGGTGGATGGCTCAGTACAATACCCACGAGTCGCAGCTGCAGTTGTCAAAAGCATGAATCAGGCCTAAAAGGCATAAAGTGTAAAATCTTTTATTGTTCCAACTGCAAAGAAAAAAAAAAACAGCACGATAATCACTGAGTTCATTTCAGATTGATGCATTGGTGCCATGCAAACAGGTAAAAGTAAATACAAAATACAAAATAAATCTTTAACTTGGACTTACTGGCAGCTACATCTTGAAGTTGCATAACTGGATGTTATGCAACGTGAGAGATGAAATTAATCATTTTTTATGCACGCAGGCCTTTTACCCTTTCAGTTTTGTGAACAAACCAGATATTTTCTAAAACAGTTACTCATATTTTGTCTGCATGATTCAACTGTGGGAGTTTTGTAAGCCTTAAAAACCCCAATTGTCAGTCACCTAAGGGCCATTGGATGCTCCATCTGAAATGCCTGGTGGATGATCTGATGGCTTCACAAACCTTTCACTAACTTTCACTAACCAGCAGTCAGTCTTTCACATTGATTGAATGGTCAGCTGTGTCTCATCAGTGCAAAAATGTAGTGTGGGGATATGGAAAATCACCTATGCAGACCATGTCCACTGACCCATGTTGCCGTCTAAAAATGTCCTTAATTTGAGTTGAGTCAAGCAGTGTAAATGACATTAGTAAATGCATTTTAAGATCAGATTTGATCAATACGTTTTCTACTTTTCAATACATTTAATGGTAACAAGCTCCCAGCACTAGCTACCCATTGCTTTCTGGACTGATGTTTTGAAGCCAAGAGCTGCATTTTGTCCTCCGCCATGTTGGTTCTTTGGAGGCAGAAGTGACCATATTTGGGCAAAAGGGCGGAGCTGTGGGAGTGTGGGCGGTGATGGGTGAACTAATGCTAGCTTAGGAGAAATGGTAAACATGGAAAAATAGAAAACATTTGCAAAAGCATTGACAGCCCTGTGTTATTATTACTTATTACAACAACAGTTGAGCTGTCTGTCAGGAAAAACTGTTTGATTCAATAAACAGAAGATCTGAAAGTCCAACTCAGCAGACGAGTGAGTTGTCAATCAGAGCTTTACACAGCAGGCATCAAGGCCTTCTATTTGACATCTTATTAATGGAGTAAGAAATTAAAGATGGACACCAGAACACTTTTTAGAGGCTCCAAATAAAACAAATGAGACCAGAATGACTCCTGGAAAAAAAATGAGTTAGTAGTTAGAGGCCTGCTCTACTCATACCATACTTTTTTATCTCCCTTCTCATGCTCTCACACTTCACTTCCATCCTAAAATTGCCCTAAATGCAGACTGACTTTCTGTAATTAATAGTTATGAACTAGCATTAGAGTGATTTATTGGACTGCCGTTTATTAAATCCTGATTAATGGCTCTGTAGACTTGGGAGTACTTTGCATGAAAATGGAAAAATATCCGTGTTGAACACTTGCACGAAATATCAGCTATCAGCAGCATCGATACAAAAGGGAGCTGTTGTCACCAGTCTAAAGGCTCAGATCTGCTATCATACCACAAACACACACACAGTTCTGTTCTCGCTTTACAATTTGCGTCACTAACATGTACTTTGCCGCTGATGCTATTTCAGTCACTCTTGGCAGTGTTGTGAGTGTGTGCGCTGCCAAACATTTTATATTGTCTCAGCTCTGACAAAAAAGACTGCAGCAAACACTGAACACTAGAATCTCAATGAGGATCCTACTCAAACGTGGACTGGAAACAGTGAGGCAGTGAGGTTTGTTGGTTTGTAAGACAAACTGTTTGTGAGAAGAGAGTGGTGTGTGTCTCGTCGCTCTCTGCCAGGCCCGCTCCAATGCTCATTTGTTGATTTCTTACTCTGTTTTTGTGTCACTCAGCCTCACTCACTCCAGTTGCTTTCATGTCCTCACATCAAACTTGTCTTTTGTATTAATTACTTTTTTGGCCTTTTGTAGTCATTCATCTAGATTACTCTAGTTCAACACTTGGAGCGTTTCCTACAACAAATCCTACGGCTTATATCAACTTCTCCGTCAGCCAGCTAAACAGAAACTGTACTAAGTGGCTGAAATCATCATCTTGAACTCGGAAATTCAATCTTGGACAATGTCACTGCAAGGTCTCGCTTCATCATCCTCAGCAGAAAGATCAGGGCAACTCCAAAAGCGTGAGAATGGATACTGGTAGTACTGAAGGGACCTTATGCTCATACAGTTTTGGTCAGGAGATGGAGCATATTTCTACATAGATTTTCTCATAAACGAATGTAATATAAGGAAGACCGGGTATGGTTGTAACATGGGAAGAGTTGTAGTGCCACTAATTCTATCAATTTAGGAAGAGTAAAGGAAAAGAGTAATTTGATCATTTCAGTTTTAACCAAAGAGAAAGGACCTCAGGTCTAAAGTGAAGCCAATGCGTAAGTATCATAAAGTGTAATACTGCTGACAGCCACTAAATGCCACCCCAAAAAACCCTGGCTCCCCTAGACTTACATTGAACTTCTCTCTAAAAATGTCATTCGTTTTATTTGGACCCTCTATTACGTGTTCTGGTCCATCTTTAAATTTTTCCTCCATTATTAATCCCTCCAATAATAAGATTTTAGGTCAAATATATACATGTATATACGCATATACGTATATACTTTATACATATATATATATATATATATATATACACAG
>JAPQRN010002053.1:0-10464 GCA_037367275.1 Coranthus polyacanthus | reverse complement strand
ATATATATATTTGAATGGGTAACCTTTAATACAACACAACAGATAAATATCAGGTAAACATCAACACATAAACATCAGCCATTGCCATCAGTAAAATGAATCTTATTTAATGATACCGATGTTCAGCCAATATCTCAGGGCATCTCCACAAACACTTTTGAACTATAGTTTCAACCAAAGAGAATATATTTGAAAGAAAAAACTAAACATATAATAGAATTTAAACTAACCCTAACCCATAAACCTGTTCAAACAGGTTTATCTAAACATAAATACTGGAATATAAAAGACGCAATTAAACATGGAACACTTTAAATTTAAACTAGAGCAGCAAAATATGATTCACAATACAAATATATACAGTATGAGAAGCAGATAAAACAGCATCTGCTTCCATGCTGTGTGGTAGAACCAAAAGCAGTGTTCATAGGATTAACATATTTACAATACAGAGTGTGATTTGCAACAGAATGGTCTAAACAATAGAGCATTTTATGAACTGAGGGATGATTTTCTATGGTCACGATCTATATCCTGTGGCTGAAGTTTCTCATGTTTTTTTGTCCTGTTAATGTATCTGACCTTCTGCTCCTCCATATTCCTTTATTTTCCTCTTTTCTCCATGGTCTTTGTTCTTGTCATCTTTAAATATCTGTGTGTTTTGCTGCCAGTTGGCACCAGCCCTTCACTGCTGACAGAGGGACATATTGCCTTCTCATCAGAAAACAACCCCCGTGCCCCCTCCTCATGCTATAGTGAGCTAACCTAGGAACACCATCTGTGGAGCCCCGCCCGGCACCATGGGACGTGTAGTTTCGTGGTGCTCAGCAGTTGCTCCACACTGACCCGTCGCTGCTGCACATTCTTTCATCTCTGTCATTTGGTTCAACCTTTTATTTTTTTGCCACGTCTTAATTTTGCAAGCCAAGATCTGGGCTCTGTCAGGGCAGCTGCCAGCGAAAAGTTTCAGTTTCTACTCATAGGAGACGTGCATAAATAGCTCTTTATATTGGGGTCACAGTTTATTTATTTGTTTATTGATTTATTTGACTGATGCTGCTGCTGTTTGGCCTGTTTGGGGGTCTGTTGGTTGTCACATACCCATGCATATACAAGTGGTGGTTGCCCATTTGACCATTTATTATTTATTGCTGCTGCAGCTTTTAATATTTGTAGGTGTAAAAAAATGCGTCTTTGATTCAGGCTCGTCTTGTTTTTATTCTATGAACTTTGATTTTTCTGGTTGTAATAAGAACCATAATTCATCAATTATCAAAATGGTTGTTGATGAATTGTTTTAGCTCTAATACCCACTCAAGTCTTATTATAACCTGGTTCACAGAATGTTAAAGTGGTTTTGTTATGTTTTTGATCATTTTAAACTGAATTGAGTTTTGGTTTTTCCAGACTGTAAATGACTTGTACAACAGGTGTGAGTTCATTCTGAAGAGAAAACTTCAACTACGAGAAACTGCTGAATGTCACAAGTTCTGTTAAATCACTTGCACGCATCATTTAAGAATAGATCTGTTTGTATATTCTGTTGTGTGAGACTCAATGACTGAATTGAGTCCTGAATGAGGCCTTTTCTAACATCTATAAAGTAATCCTGTATGTTTAATCCAGTTCTTTTCAGACCGCCACTGCTTTAGTAGCTGCTGTGACTGAACGTTTGCTAATGGTGGGACAGTTTTTTACACACAGTAATTACTTAGTCACCAATTTATGTCCAACTTCTGCTTCCAGATTTAGTTCATCACCTAGATATAGTTTTTGTGCCTCAGAAGTGACATAAAGTCGTCCAGTTTCCCAACACAAACAGGCTTGTTGATAGTCGTAACTCCCATTGTTCAGAGCGTACTGCACAATGAGGCAGCTTATTCAGTAAATGGCCTATTTTCAAATTAATTCATACGTACAAAGCTCCTGATTAAGGAAAGTTATTATCACTCCTACACTGGCAATCCTGCTTTAATGTGTTAATTAGCAATGCACACTGTCATTAAGTCAGACTTCATTGAGGCTGCTTCTAAGCCTCCAATCAAATTAAAACAGAATTAATAATAAATCCAACTAAAAGTTTAAATTGTGTTGAGTATTGTAAAGACTGTCTCTGTGTAATGAAGAAGAAGAAGAGCCTGTGGATTAAATTAAACCCATAGCATTTCTATTTTTGGAAACTGTGCTAAAGGGGCACAGCTGACTTGCTAACAATGTTTCAGGTCTGCGATTATGTAAAAGTATTATTTTTTTGGTCAGTTAATACACTAAGTATCTACACAAGTATGCAAAGATTGATGCACAACAAGATGACAGGCTGCAGGAAGGATCAGGATGAACAAATATAAACCGCATAATCTGCTCTGCTGAGGAGCCCTTTGGCAAGAATGAAAAGAAAAGCAGTAGCACGAAAGCAAGATGTTACATCTCAGCTGACTCTGACCTCTGACCTGTGTCCTGAGGCAACGCTCGCCTTCAGGAGCAGAGCATGTCACAGAAATACGAGAAGAAATCAAAACAAGTATTTGTTCCTGTTTTCGTCTTTCAGTGTTTTTTATTCTGCAGAGAAAAACTCATTTTAAATGCCTAGAAGAAAAGTGCAGGACGTGGGATGTTTTTTAATGTTTTTAAATACAAATCCTTTGCTTTTCTGTTCCTCCCTGTTTCTAAATGATATGATAAATTATCAGCTTAGAAACAGAGATTTAAATGAAAATGATCACCTTAATGTGTGTAATTCACTCCATTTCAACTTCATTTTGGATTTGGCCAGAGTTTTCTCAGCCATGTTGGACACCATCTAAGCCAAAACCAGCATTCAGAGCATCAAAACTAACTACAGTGACTTCTCCCACATCTAATGGATGGTCAGTCTGGTAGATCTGGGAGCAGGTTAATTTGAAACATTATGGCATTATGTTATTTCTTCCTCTGCTCTAGATTTTCTAAACTTTTCTACATAAATATGCTAATGATAATAATGGTTCAAAATGATGTGACTATATATTTTTATTGAATTTTATTTCACCTTTTCTCACCCCCAAAACCCCACAGAGCACCAAATCCTCTGGAAACCTCTGGAAACCCCTTGTCTCCTCTGCCATTTTGTCATTATCTCTGTAATTAGCCAAAAACATGTCCAATCCATCTTCAGTCGTGCTCATCCCAAATTTAGATTTTCCTTATCCCGCTACAGGATTATCTCTGACCTCTATTTGTGTTTTTTTCCCCTCATATGTTCCTCCTTTTCTGCTTCCAAGTCAGTCTCTCATTTCTCCTTCCTCTCCTTCGTTGCCTTCCTTCTCTCCTTTCCTTGCCTCCTCCTCTCTTCTCCATCAGTGTTTTTCGTTCTGCAGAGAAAAGCTTGCTTCGTTTTAAATGTCTGGAAGAAAAGTGCAGGACTGTCACTGAAATATCTTTTTGAAAACAAAGCATCCAACTGACCCACATACGAGCTAACGTCCAAACAGAAGAATAAGACTGACCGTCACCTTATCATCTTTTCTAGGGCATTTTCAACACCATGCTTTTTTCTTGGCTTCTCATAAACAGAAGTCCATATTCCCAGAGCCACATGAGGCCGATGTCAGGTGAATGTAAACAGAGCTGATCAGAGCTGTCATTTTTTTTTCCAGGGGAGGACAGAAACTAGGTCATGGAAACAGCAGGGGACGGACACTCTGAGAGCTGAAACATTTAACTTCCGAGGTTGAAAATGATCAGATGACCAATGCCTGGCTTTGGTACGGAGCATTAAAACACAAACCTGTTAATATTTAAGAAGGTAGAGAATCAGGAATGATGAAGCAGGGAGATTTAGCAGGAGAAGACAATCAGGACAAAGCAGTGGAGTGGAGGTTTCAGCACCACAGGGGTGGACAGCTCCCTGTGCTCAGTCACTTTGTTTCTACACAGATTAAAGGAGCAATTTGTAAGATTAAGACTAAGAAATGAACTCCACCTGTCGCCAGAAGGAGGCAGCGTTTTGCCACATAGTTGTGGTGTTGGTGTCCACTGTCAATTGCTGTCTTCGACACAGCCTTCAGTTGGTTCAGGTCGTAGCTAACCCACAGATGATTCTCTGTCGATGGCTGTTTCGGTTTCATCTTCTGCATGTTCACTCTACGGGGTCCCTCAGGGTTCAGTCCAAGGACCAATTCTGTTTTCAATATATATGTTGCCTCTCGATGCCATCATTCACAAACTTGTTCATGCCTTAATTTCCACACACCTCGATCAATTCCCTCTACACCTGCACTGGGCTGGGCCCTCTGAGCTTTTATCCCCCTATGACCCAGGACCCAGTCTGAGATCCTTTGGTAGACCTGTAGGGTACAGGTCTAGGCTGAAAACCAGAGGAGACGGGGCCTTTACTCTCAGGGCCCCTAGACTTTGAAACCGCCTCCCAGAGGAGATCAGACCTCCATTTTATTTGCCTTCTTAAGACACTGCATCACTGCATTTTATATTGTTTATAGTGACTGTTGTGAAGCACTTTACTTGTATTGAAAAGTGTTTTGCGCATAAAGTTATTATTATTATTATTATTATAATCTTCACATTTAGTTATAGCTTGATTAGCTCAGTTTTAAGCCACAGTAAAACTACATATCAACACTATTTGTAATGTTTTTGGTACCCTTTGTGTTGTCATTAGCTTTATATTCTTTCATTCTCTTGTTTTACTGCTTTCACTTGCCTTGTGCGATGCCATCTTCTGTTACTTTTACTTTATGATGTGATGTCCTTTATCATTGTTCCGTTTTCTTTTCTTCTATTTTTTTTATTCCTTTTGGTTTTATTGCTTTTATTTTGTGATGTGATGTGGTCTTTTATTGCTTTTACTGTCTTCATTCCAGAATTATCCTAAGGGCATTCTGGACACAGGAAAGATTTTTTTCTTAAATTTCAACCATAAATAACACACGATAACAACTAATTTTTTACCTAGACAGAAGACATATTGGCAAAATGCAGCCCCTGTTTTATTTGACACCAGCTCTTCAAGTACCTCTGTCATCATTACGACAGGATTTTCTCTCTCCTCTGTCTTTTTTTGGTCCCTTGTATCTCCTTCCTTTTCTTCTTTCTATCTCTTATTTCTCCTTAATTCCTGCCTTTCTTCTCCTTCCTTCTTTCCTATTTTGCCTCCTCCTCTCCTCTCCATCGTCCACCTTCCCTCAGTCTCTCTTTCCCACGTCATTACGTCCAAATGTTTGTTCCTAAGCACCACTACTCCATTCATCTGTGATTCATTACATTGCCTCTGTTCCTGGATTTTCCTGTCACACACACAGTTAGTTAGCGGCCTGTGCAACTGGGAATTGTGGTTATTTTCTCAAGACTTAAGCTACAAAGAGAACCGCATCCCATTCCATTTGGCGTCTGCTATCTCTGCAAACACGGGCCTTGCTCCAGTGTGTCTCTGAAGTATTTGATTCACTGACCTACCACGACATTCCTCGTCCTCCAAACCCACATCTTCTGCAGACTTGAGTTTAAACTCCCGAAGAACTCAGGCACAAAACCATAAAACTGACAAACTAATTTTCTGGTTTGTGACTTTGTTGAAGCATTTTCTGAATATTTGTAAACCTGTTTTTCAGATAATATGAGTATTGGATGCACTGAGGCCAAGTCAAACTGTCTAGAAGTTAGTTTATGAGAATGTGAACCTTACGGTCAGTTAAACCTTTTAATTTCCTGAAACTTTGAGTCAGACGCACAGTGAAACCATCACAAATGATGGCACAATTCAAGAAATAAATACTAATAATAATGGTTATCAAGACTGAGGTTAGTTTTGTTAACAGAAAGTAAGAAAATTGAGGAAATCAATTTCACAAACTGAAATTTAAAAAAAAAAATGTTAAAAACTATGACTTTACATTTATTTAACAGCTATTTGTTTGAAGTATAAGTTTTTTCTCATGAATGTACAACATTAATCAAGTTTTTTCTTCATCCTCCCAGTTGAAATTCAAGAAATGTTAGTTAAAGGCAAAGTATGTAGCATTTTCCTCTAAAAACACTATCACGCCTGACTGTCAGTCAGTGTGTGGTGATGTGTTTATTTTCTATTTTCCTCTTGTTTTGTTGTGTTCAGGACATTTCTGGGCAGTGAGTTTGTATCTCCAGCCAATCACAGCACCAATCAGTCAATGTAAAAACACATTTCTGGTGTCTGGTTGGTTGTGCTCTTCTCTCTGACTGCTCTGCTCATTATGTGGTTCAGTTCTGTCTGAGACTAAACTCTGGGTAAAGTTCACACAGACAGAGGAGGCGTGTGCGTCGGTTCTTTTTCTTCTAGAACATTCTTAGAGTCACGTGAAGGTGTGGATGGTGTATGTGTGTTTTAGAACATAACCACTGTGACAAAAATCTGAAAATAATGTTTGTTTTTTTTTTGTCTATTGTTCACTTGACCACCACTATAAAACCAGATGAGAAATGTTACGTAGTTGGTTTAAAGTGACCCTGATTAAACTAATATTCATCAGAGATATGAAATCCAGCTTTGAATTTATGAGTCAGTTTTACACCAGCAGATGGCAGCAGGAGACGCTGTTTGACTAAAACTAACACTGGAACTAATAAAAACTCAATGATACAAAAATGCAAATCTGTATTATAAACTAATTAAAACAAAACTGAAAAAAGTAAATCAGGTGGCTGAGTTTATATAGTGTTACCAATAAAAATGAATGAAAACTGCAGAACTCCAGTATTACATCTTTGATTACAAACCTTTTATTTTAGAAACATTTTCAAAAGGTTTGTGTGTTGATTGTAATGGATGAGAAATCTTCTGATAAACCTTATATTTACTTGTGATTGTTTTACATAAGACTCTCCATCATGTCAACTCACTAAAGTCTATAATTACAGTTTTGTTAATGAATAAATGAAATGTATTCCTTAAGATTGACTGGAGTCTGAGACTCATTATTTAGTGTTTTCGTCACCAGACTGTGAATAAAAGGAGCTGAAAGGCATCAGGTGAGACCGTTATCATGGTGGTGCAGGTCCTCGACTCCTCTGTTCCAACCTGAAGATGGATTTGTGTGTTTTGACTCTGAGCCTCTCGTGTGGAGTCTGACATTTATGGCGCTAAGACTGATGCTTATTTACACGAGCCGAGCACAAATCACCTTCGTCTTATTCAGAGAAGATGTTGACGTCTCCAGAAGTGTCGGTCGTCCTCTGGTGGCACTGCTCGTGAGCTCTGCAAACGCCAGGAAAGTCTCCCTTGTGCACTTTTAGATGAGGCGATTCATAAAGATCTGTGTGCTCTGCTGCGGTTCAGAGGATTTTCAGGGTATTGAGTTGTGGACACTGTTTTAAAATTCTTGTGTAGTTGGAGAAAACAAGGTTGTTCCTTTGGCCTCTCTCCACAAACACCCAGATATCTTCTGATGAATTTTAAAAATGTATAACTTATCCAAAAGCTCAGGCATTTGAGAATCGTACGTGGTCCTTGGTAGAGGACACAGCAGAAACACAAACTATTTATTTGACCTTTCAACAACAGTGGAACAAGTGTTCAGATACTTTACTTCAGTAAAAGTAGAACACTGTGAAAATACTCTACAAGTAAAAGTTCTGAATTCAAACCTAAAAGTAGGACAAGAAGGGGATGAAAACTGTAATGAAAGCTGTCAGACAAATGTAGTGGAGTAAAAGTATGAAAGTACCTCAAATGTGTACGTAGTCCAGTAGCACAGTAAACGTACTTCACCGGGTACAAGTTGTAGGTGCTGCTTTAATGTCTGAAAAGACAACGTACCTCCTGCCTCACACCACAAGCACCACATATCATCACATATCTCATGAATTTTTACAAAGGTTTAACTTATCCAGAAGCTCAGATGTTTGGGTCAAACGTTGTCCTTCGTCTCAAACACAAATTACCTTTTGAGAATCACAACATGTCTCATGTTATCTGTGGGTTTGTACATGTATCCATGTATGAATGAAGCAGGTTATTGTCTTTTTGTTTTAAATGTGCACATGTGAGTGTTTACTTGGACCCTGAAAAAAATGAAATATTGACTTTAATCTATTTGAGGTTTACAACTGATCACACATATATTTTGTTAATTTAAAGCAAAAATGTTTGGTTGATCTCAGTTAAATTAGTCCTGCATTAACACTGTTGTAGAAACTCTAAATAAAGTCCAATCGAAAAGGCTTGTTTATTTCTTATAGTATTTTCAAATGTTTTTCATCCAGTCTTTCAGTCTAGGTTTGGTTATTTTTCTCAGTAGTTTTCATTTTGAGAAAAAGACCTGATGAACGAATGCTCAATATGAAATAATATTCATAAAACTATGGTTTATTAAAGCCATTTGCACAAACATGAAGCTGGTTTTCGTTCTGTGTTATTTTGGTTTATGTTCACTGTAGTTTTTATTTAGTTTTCATGTTTTGAAAACAAATCTTTTTATTTGTTACTATTTCTTCTCTGGTTTTAATCTAAATTTCCTATAATAACTGTGTTTCCTTCAAAGCTCTTTTAAACGTTCAGATGTTTTGTGAATAACTTTCACCTTTGGTCTTAACTTTAACAAGACATTCTCAAATCACCACCATAATTCACAATTCTTCTTTCTAGGAATCTGTAGGAATTCAACCCTTGAAGTTTATCCATATTATTTGTCTCTGTTGTGTATTTGGGGGCAGGTTTTGATTTGTTGTTCATTATTATAGACTTGGCTTTTAACTGACCCATGAAACAGTATTTCCAACAGAGCATGTGTTAATATGTAGGTCTTCAGTACTTGAAATGCTGTCATCCTTTGTTTTATCTTCTTATAAAGTGAACCCAGAACCCGGTTGTCTGCGTCCGCTGTGGTCTCTGCAGGCGTCTTGTTTCTCTGCGTTCATGTGAGAATGTGACATTTTACCGTATCATATATTTGTACACGGAAGTGGGAGTTGAAGGCTCTGCCAGACGTTCCCAACAGACCCTCACAACACGTTTGGGCCTGCCCAGTTTGTCCGGCTTCCTCCCCTGTCAGCACACCCAACTCACCACCAGGTGGTGATCAGTTGACATGGGACTCCTGAGGCAGCTGACGGGTACCGACAGGCCAAGCGTGCTGCGGCCCAGGCTGTTGTGGAGGCAAAAACTCGGGTCTGGGAGGAGTTTGGGGAGGTCATGGAGGAGGACTATCGGTTGGCCCTGAAGGAATTCTGGCAAACCATCTGGCGCCTCAGGGGGAAGCAGTGCTTCACCAACACTGTTTACAGTGGAGGTGGGGAGCTGTTGACCTCAACGGGGGATGTTATTGGCCGGTGGAAGGAATACTTTAAGGATCTCCTCAACCCAGCTGTCACGTCTTCTGCCGAGGAAGCAGAGGATGGGTTCTCGGGGGTGGACTCATCCATCACCCGAGCTGAAGTCACCGAGGTAGTTGGAAAGCTCCTCGGTGGCAGGGCGTCCGGGGTGGATGAGGTCTGCCCTGAGTACCTAAAGTCTCTGGATGTGCGGGGATTGTCGTGGCTGACATGTCTCTGCAACATCGCGTGGCGGTCAGGGACAGTGCCTTTGGACTGGCAGACCGGGGTGGTGGTCCCTCTTTTCAAGAAGGGGGAGTTCCAACTACAGGGGGATCACACTCCTCAGCCTCCCCGGGAAAGTCTACTCCAGGGTACTGGAGAGGAGGATCCGACTGATAGTCGAACCTCGGATCCAGGAGGAACAATGCTGTTTTCGTCCTGGTCGTGGAACACTGGACCAGCTCTATACCCTCTGTCGGGTGCTTGGGGGTTCATGGGAGTTCGCCCAACCAGTCCACATGTGCTTTGTGGATTTGGAGAAGGCGTTCGATCATGTCCCTCGTGGCATCCTGTGGGGGGTGCTCCGGGAGTATGGGGTCCGGGGCCCTTTGTTTAGTGCAGTCTGGTCCCTGTATGAGTAGGAGTCTGGTTCGTATTGCCAGCAGTAAGTCAGACCTGTTCCTGGTGCATGTTGGACTCCGGCAAGGCTGCCGTTGGTCAACTTTTATGGACAGAATTTCTAGCCGCAACCAGGGGCCGGAGGGGGTCCGGTTTGGGGACCACAGGATCTCGTCTCTGTTTTTTGCAGATGATGTGGTCCTGATGGCTTCATCAAACCTGGACCTTCAGCGTGCACTGGGGCGGATTGCAGTAGAGTGTGAAGCGGCAGGGATGAGGATTAGCACCTCCAAATCCAAGGCCATGGTTTTCGACCGGAAAAAGGTGGCTTGCCCTCTCCGGGTTGGTGGGGAGGTCCTGCCTCAAGTGGAGGAGTTTACATAAGTATCTCGGGGTCTTGTTCACGAGTGAGGGGAGGATGGAACGGGAGATGGACAGACGGATCGGTGCAGCATCTGCAGTCATGCGGTTGCTGTATCGGTCCATTGTGGTGAAGAAGGAGCTAAGCCGGAAGGCGAGGCTCTCGATTTACCGGTCAATCTACGTTCCTACTCTCACCTATGG
>JAPQRN010002052.1:0-10469 GCA_037367275.1 Coranthus polyacanthus | reverse complement strand
ATTTAAAGCCCCCCCCTCCCCCCACCCCCAGATTAGAGTACACAAAGTAACTTAACGACCTGGGGGAAAGTTGTTTTTTTTTTTTGGCAGACACAACATGGCACGTCCCTAAAACTCAAGCGAGTCTAACCAGTCTCTCGATCCACCAGAAGCACAGGATTGGTATGTAAAGTAGGAGAGCAAGGGTGTAATTAAGGAGAGGAGTTCGAAATTATCAGTTCAAACTGAAGCTTTACTGGCAAGGCAGATTCAGGAAACAAATGTTGCCAAACCGTCCAGGTACAAGTGGACATCCACAATAATAATAGTCGTAATAATTAACGCAATCCACAATAATTAGGCTATAACGTGATTTATAGGATATAGATAGGCTACGTTTCAATGCGTGCGTGCGTATGTGGAAGAATGCGCGTGCCATACGGATATGAAATGTGGCCTAGCCTTTTAACACCTGTAACATTCACTATTACGCCTGTGTAAGGTATTGTCCAAATAAGTATCCAAATAAGCTAGTCATTCTGCTGTTTGTCTGCCTAAATGATGTTCAGATATCAGTTCGTATCAACTTCACGGGTTACAATGTAGTGATTTCAACACCAGTGAGTATCTCTTAATATAATTAAGCTACAGCGTAGCCTTGACAACCATGAGGCTCATATTACGCCGGTACACCCAGCAACATCCAGCCTTATCTTGTCTTACCTGCACTGACTGGTGAACGACGGCGCCTCCATATCCGATGACGAGCGGGACCGAGCTACTGATAAACGAGCCGTTTATGTCGTTTTTGACAGAAGCTTTCTGTGCTGAGTTCACAGTAGCTAGTTGAGCGGCTTGATGGGAATCCTGCTGCTGCTCACGGTGTGGTGGAGGTCAGGCTGCGTAATGACGCCACGGCGTACAGGGAGAGGAGGCGGGGCCAGCTCGGACTCCCGGTCCCTTTGAAGAAGACTAAATCCAATTTTCTACCAGGATGGGCTGCTCACTGATCCGTTCACTGAAAGAGACAGGGCTGGGAACACAGGGAGACACAATGAGAGAGTAGAGTGGGAAAGAGAAACAAAATGTTCAGGGCATAATAATTCCAGTAATTCTGCTTTAAAAAAAAAAAGGGAAAAAAAAGAATATTAATAAATAAACACTAATGCTGCAACAAATCAGCTTCATTTGTGGCTGAAGCATGCTATACAACAAGTTTCTCTCCTTTTGTTTTGCTCTCACACACAAGCAGACTGCACAACAATTAAAAATGCTGATGCAAGGTTTGAAAGAATGAAAGTGATACTGAAAGAACAACAACAACAACAACAACAAAAAGACTACAACAAAGCCATAAAACAATGGTTTAATAGTATTATGGCATGACACATGATCCAGTAAACTCTACCACGAACCATAGAGGTGGGGTAGATTGTCATAAAACTAGCTATAACTTTACTTAACAGACTTTATCTAAATCTTAGTGAAGTGAATCACCCAAGGCTGGAGGACACTGAGGTCATTACTTTCTCAGATTTTCAGAACCATGGAGGTCTAGCAACCTGTGGGGCATTTACTGACTCCACTACTGCCTGCTCTATAAATCTGAATTATTTAAACTGCTTTTAGGTCAATGAAAAACACAGTTAAAAAATCCTAAATGCCACCATGAGTGTATCTGTATGTCAGAGTCTGCAGCCCTGAAAGTTTGAATATGTTTGTAATTTCCCTCTGGAGTTACTGCTATAGGCTACTGTTTAGTAACGCAAAAGAATAAAGCGGGACCATGGGACCAAGTGTCAGATTGTTTAAATTTCAGTCATAGTCGTGTAAATTCAGCTTCCTGGGAAAAGGACATTTTAACAGTGGTGATTAGCGGTCAAGGTGAGCAGGTTCAGAGGGTTAAAAAAAAAAACAGTTCCCCTGTGTCCTATCATTCCAAATGTGAATGTCAGCCAGTCAGGAGGGATACATAACTAAGTGGATTTGTTAAGTTGTGTCCTGTCATCATGGTCACTGGGCTTTCAAATCCCTTTTTACAGAGCCACTTGCCCTTATAATGACCCTCTTGAACGAACACACACACACACACTTGAATGTTTCAAATGTCACAGCCGGGAGAGCACAATAAAAATAACCACAATGAATCTATTAAGGAACACACATTATATACTGTGAATTCTAAGTTAAGATTCGTAGGCCTATGCTTACGTGTATGGGTACGACTACATGTACCATTAATAAATGTAAAGGATGAGTGTACTATGCCGTATAAGATAATTACAAGTCTAGTAAATACAGTAATATAAATGTAATGATGCTGTAACCAACATCATTAAAATGTACACATGAATGCCGCTAATATGTACTCGCATAATGCATAATGACTTTGCACTCAGTATTTTTTTTTTAATTGTACTGTACATTTACCTAAACAGGATTTTGAGTACAAAATATTAACACCACTTTACGGTATTAATAAAGAAGGATGTCAGATTAACAAAATCATTTCCTCCCCTGACATATTGAAGAGCAACGATATATCTTAAACATGAATGCTAGGTTGCAATCCTTCATCTTGTTACCCTTAAGGCCACTTGCACATTCCCATCTTGCATAACAATTTACAGAATCACAAAAGATAAGAAGAAGTACAATACTCAGTATTTTTCCATCATATTCGTGTTAAATTCATGCAGTAGTAGTAACCAGTGTTTTTAACAATACAGCAAGGTTACGATATGAACGACAAGTAGGTTAAGTGCAGATACTTAGTTCTGTTCACAACAAGCATGATTGGCTAAAAAGACGCCACGAGAGAAGAGATCCGGATTGTGTTGGGAAGTGAACTACATTGAAATAGCAATTACTCAGTGTCACAAAGGAATCAAAATATCGTACATTTGCCACGATTTGGCATTATTGATCTTACATCATACAGAGGGCAAAAGTACTGCAGAAATATGAACATGACTGTACATCTGATTGTACATCAGCCCTGCGTTGAAGGCAGACTTCAGTCTCATTTAAAGGTTCAGTGTGTGATATTTAGTGATATCTGAAAACCCGCACACCCTCACCTTGAGTGGCTGCAAAAAACATAGAAGTCCCCTGTTAGAGTCAGTGTTTGTTTTGTCTGTTCTGAGCTTTTTAATTGAGGGGATAATAGCTCTGCAATAACCAATGTCACCTTAACATTGGAGACCACCCACTGTATAAAACAGAAAAAAGAAGAAGAGGAAGCAGCACACCTGGGATAGTCTTCTATAAATATTAAGCGAGACGTGGTAGTAAGTAAACACAACACTGTCAAATTTGAACGAAGCAGACAGCGAGGCTTAATATTTCAGATGCAGTTACTAGGACCTGCTTTCCTGTGACCCTAACTCCTGGACGTTGTCCCATTCTTTTAAAGAAGCTGCTTCAAATGACAGACTGCCCTAATAATTACCTTGGCTTCTTATGGGGAGCAAAAATCAATATCTGACTGCAGTGTTTTGTTGCAGTGACCTCAGCTCAGCAATTTTTAGACCTCTGCTCTCTCTCCTCGACTGTGTGTGTCCGCACCAGAGGCAGGTGTAAGAGTAGGAAGTACTTTCACAAATACATACAAACTATTCATTCAAATGCACAGTATTTGTTAATCCTTATAACACTTAAAGTGGTCATATACAGTTGTATTTTTCTAATCTGCAGATTGATTGTAAGGGGGAAAATCAACTATGATGGCGTGTAAGATTTTTAAATATAGCAATGACGTGAAACTGTTATATCCCACAGCACAATGGACAAAGTTAAAAATGAGAAGTTACGAACTAAAGAGATGGCACATTATTTCACCTTTTTTGTTTTGAGAAGAGTGTTTACTCATGCAATTTGTTGTCTCTGAATAAAGGAACTGAGTATATTATGAATATATGCATAACAGGCAACTATAAATATTGTATAAACAATAACCCCCTTTGCTACATTATTTATTTAGATTTTTAAGTCCTTTTCTGACCTAACCTGGAAATAGGCTAAGTGCAGTTAGATGTTTCTTTGCTTCTGCTGCCCTGATAAAGACATGCAGATGGTCCTCTCTGAGAGAAAGGATATTAACATTATTTGAACATGTGAAATCAGCTGACACAAATGCGCCTTTGCTGTGTATTTGATGCCGTGTGCGTATCTGTGCATCATGTATCACAGCTAACAGCTTTAAGTTGGCAGCTCTTGTGCTCATTATCTGTTTCTCATTTCCATTTTTGTTTACTTCATCACGCGGAAGGAAAACAGGCGATCGGTGCAGTAATCAAAAAAGATTGTTCCGCTGTGTGTTTGCAGGTGACTCCATCTGTTTAAGCACTGGAGAGTTACAGTATCTATGGAGGATTTGTGGTACTGCATTGTCTTTACATGAGAAACACCGCTCGCTATGAGATAAATGCAAAGCACTGCTGCGATATATGTAACCTGCTTCGCTTTCCCAGTTAAACAGTTAAACTTGTAATGGGATAAGGAAAGTGACGGTGTCCTCGACAACCAGGATGATTACACACTGCACATCCTGACATTAATCATAATTCTGGGGGAAACACCACTGGGGAAAAATATATAAAATAAAACAGATGCGTTTTTAAACCTGATTAAATCAAATAATTTATGTTGCACCAAACTTTAAAATGAGCTTAAAATGAAGAAAGATCAAATGTGTTTAAACCTCAGTTTAGTTTGTAGTCTAGTCAGCAAACAACGTCATGTTTTGTCAAGGAATGGAGAGCGACTGAACTGTTCATGGTTTTCCATCCTGTTTAATACTTGCTGAGTCCTGAAAATGCGCAAATTTCTGTTTGATTATTTCTAAGATAGACCCTCTGGTGGGAACTTTCCATTTCGGAATCAGAATTCAGAATTTTTATCACGATATGAAGCATAGCGGTCGAATAAAAAAAATTCAGCTGTTTGTTCAGATTAACGCACACCTGCCAAGAAGTTCAACGTCCAGACTTTTAGCTACTCATGGCAGCAGCAATTTACTTTTATTTTAAATGTGCAGCTGGGCGCCATGTGTCTGTTGTTGTCATGTGACGGATCATATTGATGATCTACATTTTGGTACAGTTATTTTTGTGAAACCTTGATGCAGATCTGCAGTAGCAGCCCCTAGACTTTCTACGTGCAGCCTTTTCAATGTATATTTATATATATGGACCAAAAACTCAAATGTACAACAAGGTTCCATAAAGATTTCTGGTCCTAGTAAGTGTTTGGTTTGTACACATGACAGATCTGAGCTAAGGGTCAGCGATTCTGACACATGGATGTGGTTACTTAACTTTGGGGCCACATCCAAGAGATGTGCATCTGGATACAGACCATCCAAGACTGTGGAAAGGTGTATCCACGTGTTGACTCCAATTTACAAGAAAGTCATCATGGAACCTCCTAATTCTAAAACATGTTATTAACCCTTACTTATTAGTGCTGTTAAATACTGTATGATCATGGCAATCATGAGACTCATCACTTTATTTCCAGATCAGAGATGTCGATGAAATTATAGTTTTTTGAGTCAAGTGGACTTAATCCAAGGGTAAACGAGACCAGAAAAAAAGTACGCTAAAGCCTGTTCATTATTTGAATATGAATCCCCTGCATACAGGACATGCAGTGTCTTCTAAGGTCACTTACATTGTACCAAACCTGCTTCCCCTTAGTCAGCAGGTGCTAATTGATGGACAGAGGGCAACCAATGTGACGGTGTGCTCAGTACTTAGCTTGAACCTAACAGTGGCATCAAAAGTTCATGAAATGTAATAAATGCCCCCTCATCATAATTAAGATGACCCACTTTTGCATCTCACTGTACTCACATTTTTTTGTCGACCTGTCAAATATGTAAATGTGAATGTGACTTACCTTCTCTATGGAAGCCCCCAACCAGCAGGATTTATTAGGTCACCCTGACAGCAAAAAAAAAAAAAAAAATATTAGCGCAGTTTAACTCAATTATACGCAATGACCTGAAATGGATGGATTTAACATGAACGACTTTAAATAACCCGACTGCAATGAATGTGATAGTTTTAAAGTTACAATGGACTGTACGGGACTTGTGCTTTAAATGTTCAAAATCTAGGTTTCTAAAGTCATATTTTACAAATGAAGTGTACAGTGTTCATACACAGTAAGACAATAATAAATATTTTTGAGGCAGGAAGTCCAAGAAGCTCCCTGAATGTGTCTGTGAGGAAAATGAGAAAAACAATATTGTTTCTCCATATGGGGACATAAAAAACTGATGGTAATAAGTATGTGTTGTGTATTTGTTTGTTTGTTGTCAGTTTTACTTGGTGGATATAAACTTTTCCAGCTAGAATTCTTCTTCCAGAACTTCATTCCAGGACAGACCTACAAGCTCCTTCTGGCACTAAAAAGTGTGTGTGGACGATGAATAAGTGAAAATTTATACCGACAACTTAGTTACTGATGTAAGTTTACAGTGAAATGTAATAGGCGACATAATGCCAGAGGCAAAAGTCCACACGTTCTTTACTCCAGTACGGTACAGAAAAAAAGTTAAAAAAAGACTGGTAAAAGTTGAAGTGTATAGTAATAGTGAAACACTACAAGTTCTGAAATGTGTTAAATTAAAGTAGGCCCTTGAAGAAACATTTCTACCGGTTGTTTCCGAGCAAAGGTAACTGAACTTCACATCTCAAACCATTCTAATTTTAAATAAAAATAAATAAATATCCTGAGAATAATGAACATTAGCTTCGCTCCAATGTGCAAATCCATTTTCAGAGTCAACAGAACTTGTCTCCATTTCGTGTGGTTTTCAGCTTGTTCTGCGTCGCTTTCTTCTCGTCACATCTTGTCGCATCTTGTCGCATCTTGTTACATCTTTTTAGTCTTTTTGAGGAAGATTCCAGATTGTGCTCATTTTGTTTTGATGTTGTGAAAGACAACAAAATGACAACAACAAAATAAACACTAAATCATAAAATGCGGTGTGCTTTCGCTTTGCTCCGTCTTTTACATCATTGTTTCATCTTTTACATGTGTTTTGGTCTTAAGTTTAGTCGTGTGTGATATGCACCGATGGATACACTGAGGGATCGTATTTTCCATGTGTTATTGTTCCATCCATTTAGGTTGAAACTGGTCTTGATTTTGGAAAATAAAAAATAAATAAATAAAACTATTAACTATTAACTAATTCCCCTCAAAGGCATATTGGCCAAACATCTGTATCAGCCTTGTTGCCTGACATCAGCTATCGGCAAATAAAATGACATTGCGCTCATGATAATGGCTGATGTTATATCTGTTGTGTTGCATCCATGATTGTTTCATACATTTTAATGATTGAATTTGTTCTCACTCAAAGATATTGTGATGAAGGCCTTAAAGACTTTTTAATAATGATGATTTCTTTACTTCCCTGGCACAAAAGGGGTAAAAAAATAAATAAATCAGGCATGGAAGGATCGTGTCACTTAGAGCAATGTGCATTGATTTGATTGGTAGATGGGAGCCGATGTCAATTTAAACAAGAGAACCAATCAGAAACATTGGTCAAAATTTGACTACATGCCGCCAAATGAATGGAACCCGTCTAGACGTCGAGGCGGCTCCTTGTAAGTCATCCTGCCCTTGATGGCGTTACACTCAAACTTGTCCCGAAGGTTGACCCACATTGTCTGAAAATAAGCCAAAAGATACTTCTGCAAAGTGAAAGGATGCAAAGAAAACTGAATGAATGTCGTGTTCACATATATTCAGTGTCTGTAATCGCCAACATTTTGATTAGCATCTGTAATTTAATCATCTCTTCTTTTACCAGTAACTGTAACAGATTACATTTACATTTATTCTGTAATTGAATTACACAACGCTGTTACATGCACTCAGTTACTCTCCAACTCTGTGTTCATATATATTTTTCAGGGATTACAGGTTGTTTGCTGGAAAGGCAGCATGATTGAAAAAGGTCATGAGGGATTGGGGGAGATTTATCGCCAGGAATTCTACAAGACGCCATCAAGAAATAATGAATAAATAATCACTTGTGTGTGTGTCCAGCTGTGTGTTTGTTATGTGCAGACCTGTCATATACAGTTTGTGTGATGTGTTGCTGTCAAGGCTCCACGGGCAGTGAAGCTGGGGCTGGAGACCACTTCCATGTGGCTGGTCTGGAGGATGCACTTAAGTGGCTAATGTAGAATTCAGATCAGACCTGAAGGTAATCAGCAGATAGCACCGTGTAGAGTTAGGAGGTGATGCAACAAGTAACAAACCTAATAGAAAACAAACCCGAGCTTCTGAAGATCTCCTTGCTATTTGGGATGAGTAGGACCAGACCAGTACAAAAACTATATAAATATAAAGTATTTTCTTTAAACACGTTTTTGAAAATAGTAACACTATGTAACACCAGTGTGTAACGAAGCATAAACCTGTTTATTTCAATTTAGTAACAGTAACAGTAACAGTATTGCAAATAAGGGAAAACAAATAAAAGCCTTGATTTGCTCAACACTTTTTAACTATATATACATTTTCATTGCTCCATTCTCCAAATTAGGAATATCCTATTTTTCTGGAGGATCATGTCACACCTATCGGCCCGTGTGAAATACTGCAAAAAAAAAAAGTACATAAAAAACAACAAGCATGGGAACACGTTACACGTCACACGTACGTAAGATATCCCAGTTTTCAACTCTGCAACACATTGAGTTTTTCAGTTTGACTTTTACACCTTCTTGGTTATTAAAGTCCCATTGTCCTCAAACAAGTACGTCCTAATTAGCAATGTCCTAGCTATTGCTAAAACTGGTCAAATCTGAATGGCATTTCAAGCTACAAATGTTATTGAGCATAAATAAAGTTTTCAACAGTTTCAACAATGAAATGATGTCTAATAATGTCTACTTATGTAGCATTTGGCCGTAGAGCGACTTAACACCTTGACACCATGTTGTTTTTACACTGATGTGTATAGTGCTTTTGCTCCCACTAGAAGGAAAAAAAACGTGTCTAGCGGTATTAGGGTGTGACCCCTTTATCTTAGTAGGGGACACGTATTTAAACAAGCTTCACAAGATAAACAAGAGTCTTCATCAATGGGACAATTATGAGACTATCAACAGTTTTAACAAATGAAGACTGATGTACAGATACAAACATCTTAATTGTAAAATGTACAATAATCATAATTTTTTAAACTTGACAATTCATTTAGAAAAACTGAATTCACGAAAATGTTTGTACAAAAATAAAAAACAGCTCATTTAGATTCCTGGCTTCATTTTACAGCTGCACGTTGAGCGACCGTTCTGATTGGCTCCTAGTAAGATGGCAGCGCTACGGTAACATCTTATGAGAGCATATCTCATATCTCTTTTTATATCTATGGGGTGGGTGATGTGCCCAAACTCTTCTATCACATCATTTTATATGACATAACGATATATATCACAATATGGTACGTTTAAAACCTCATCACATTTGCGCCGGTCTAAATTACGAAGAATGATGTATAAAGTGCAGCTTCCTCAAAATGCAGTGTCCTCATATGCGGATGCAGGGAGGATACAGCACACAACACATTGAGCAAATTGATTGTGTAATGCATACATTTCTGAATTCTGAGTCAAAGTCTGAATTTTAAGGGTTAAAGGTCAAGTATTAGGTTACACCAGCATATCCTTTTGTCATCTCTTTTACGGATACTATGGGTGAAAGTGAAAACTGAGAAGCAAGGTCAACATGAAATGTAGCAATATTATACTAAAAGCAACATAATCCCTCATGTGTTATAGTGGTCACTATACTCACGGTTTTAAGTTGCAGGTTTTTTTTTGCTGCTTAGTCAAGTAGTGTGTACGCAAAGCATACACTACATGCAGTAACACATAATACAGTGCTGAAGCAGCAAATATTAAATTAAAAATGTGGTGTTTAAGCAGAGATGATAAAAGTACACATTCTTTACTCAGGTAGAAGTACGTGTACTTGTACGAGTTGTATCTGGTTCAATCTCTTTGCGACAACAAAATGAAAAAAGTACAGGCTCTGAAACGTACTCAAAGTATAAAGTTGGCCTTTGAAGGACATTTCTACTAGTTGTTCTGAACCTCGTGTCATATTAATAGAATGTGAAGATTATTAAACTGTTCTAATGTAAGTTTTCAGTGCAAGTAACAGAACTTAACGCATTGTGACAAAGGGGAATCACAATGGATGTGGGGTCCAGAGTGAAGCCGACGCTTAAGCATTTTAAAGTGTAATACCGCTGGTGGCCACTAGATACTGGCTCCAAAAAGGCCTGGCTCCCATAGACTTACACTGAACTCCTCTCTAAAAATACTGTCAATCTTCTTCTTCCAGGAGTCATTCTGGTCTCATTCGTTTTCTTTGGACCCTCTAAATCAGGGGTGTCCAATTCCGGTCCTCGAGGGCCACAATCCAGCATGTTTTAGATGTTTCCCTCTTCCAAC